>DWQX01000019.1:0-38997 GCA_018245475.1 Pharmacophagus antenor
ATATAAATAGAAGGCGCGCCGTTTGCTGGGTTGCTGATGAATGCAAATGATTCTCCAAACTTACACTTAGCATCACGACCAGCAATACCCATCTGAACAAAATAAGATGGTTGTGGCGCATATATTACTTGTGACGCGTTTGTTGATCCGGTAATGGTAAAGTATTCGATAGTTGACGAACCAAAGCAAAGCACCATATCACGCCAAGAATCGATAGCAATGATGCCGTCAGGCTGTGATTCAGCTGTGTAAAATGGACGATAACGATCAGGTTTAGACTCATCTTCTAAGTCAGTAACTCCGAACCTTTCACCGCCTTTCTGTAACCAAATATAACGCCCTCGGTTACGAGCAACATCAACAACATCACCTAATTCGTATTGAGGGTATTTTTCGACTACCTCTAGCACCTCTTGCGTCATTACAAACTCAGTAACGTCTTTGGCTGTTTGTTCACTAAATTTGGCAAGGTTCATTTTATACGTGACTGTGATTTTACCACCTGTGCGCTTAACACCCTCTACCAGAACGTCGGTAAGATAAGGTTTATCATCTTCTTCCTGCTGAGATAATTTAACGCCTACCATTTGCTCAGTGATAAGCATCTCATTACCGGTTTTACCATCAGAAGTTTTAGGCGTGATTTTTAACGTTAAGAACCCATCTAGATCATTCTTTGTGAGCGGTACAAAATCATCATTACCTTCTTTGTGAGTCCATTTTTTAACGTCACGTTTATAGCCTTCGGTAATTACCTCTTCTTCAGGCCAGTTAGATAATTCTTTAACCTCCCCGTCATAGCGATAGAGTTTTAATTTACCGCCTGACGCTACTGCTTGACTGTAACCAGAGTGAGCCATAGTCACCCTATCTTTGCCTTGAATATCAGCAATAGCATTCTGTCCACGATAAAGTTTATTTCCACACACGCGATAGACCGTGTTGTTTTTCGTGTTGTACTGGACACCACGAGATACACCATCAACACTATGACGCTTTTCTAATGCAGGGAACGAACGCAAATAACCGGACGCATTCAATACTTCTTTCGGTGTGGCCAACATATTAACCGGAAGACCGTCAATGTAATCTGCTGTGTGCGGGTCTTTTCGCAAACCTCTAGCAAGAGGTATCTGGATCCTTGGCATTTGGTTTTCTCCTGTGGAAGTATCGCTGACCAGTCATCGTTAATAATCGATTACCTGAGCCAATAGGGAAACCATCTGGATGATGAGATCTGGCATTTTTAGCTCGCTTTAAAGCACAGCTTCGCATGAGTCTTTCTTTGCCATATCTAGCAGTTGTAATGACCTTATCAAGCGGGGCAATTTGGTAATCAGGTGCAATGCGAGTAGCTAAGTTGTAGATAACTGCGTTAATGGCTTGTTTGTTTAACCCGTGTTCATCACCTTGATCTATAGGAGTGTCTTCATCAGCGAACTTATAACCAGTATGAATACCTGCACCATCTTCAAACCATTCGTACATCATTGATTCTAAATCAATTACGCCATCTTCTAATGACTGAGGCTCGATATCGGTTAATGTAGCATCGGAAGCAACGCCTAACTTACGTAACGCCGCTACAACTAACTCACCCTTCGTTGTGATTTGCATCTTTCACCGCCTTTTTCTTGGTAGCGGGTTTCTTTTCTGGTTCTGGTAGTTCCTGTGTATCATTTGGGTTTTTATGCCAACCATCATTTAGATAATCTTCAATTTCATCATCGTTAACAGTGACAATCTGAAGGTTCATACCCCAAATTTTCACATCACCATTAGCTTTATAAAGCATCGTTTTCATTGTCATCTCCAAAAAATAAAGGGAGCCGAAGCTCCCGAATAACAACGAGGGTTTATTTTTGACCTGTCAGCCCAACACCAACTGCTTCAGGTCGTTTGGTACATGCAGAATACCAAACCGCAATACGACATTTACCTTCCAGTGTTGAGATATCACCCTGATATGCAACAACGCCATTTAAACCAACAGAAGGAATGTTAAATGCCTCTGTCTTCATGCCACTAAACAGCGCATGGTTAAGTGGGATAGGTTGGGATAGCAGAGTGATTGAATCATCAGCCCAGAAGATGTTTGTCTTAGACGTTTTCACGTTAAGAACATTAATTGCAGCGCCATTCGCAAGAGATGTATTCACGTTGGCATATGCGCGTTGTTCTGGTTTTAAATCTGCATCATCAAGCGCAATCGGCTTAGGCATAATGGTAATGTTGTTACCTTCAACACCAACAACAGCAAATGTTGCATCCTGAGTCAGTAAGTCTTTCGCCATTTGCGAGATGAACTTAACACCAGCAAAACTGATCTTATCACCGCGTTTAAATGCTGAACCGTCACTAACTTTAACTACTGCTGTGCGGTTATCAACGTTCTCACGGTTGCCATCAGTTACATCTTCTTTCCACGCCTCAGGTTTGAACTTCTGAGCACCATCGACAGTAACACCCGTTGCTGTTCCTGCTAACAGTGTTGGAAGCTTAGGTGAGCGAAGAACATCTTCAAATCCTGCAACTTGCTTTTGAATGGTTCCTGATTTATACGCTTCCTCTTGAATTCGTCCATATAAATCTTTACCCACCAAGTTATAACCAGCTTTGAGATAATCATCAGGGTTAAAGAAGTAACTCAACCCTTCATTGCGGTTTAACTCACGAGAGAAGATAAGAGATTCAGCCTGAGATACAAACCCCCAAGAATCTGCTCCATTAGATAAATCACCTGCATCAGCAATAACCAGTGAGGCAGTTTCTGCCGCCTGTTTAGCAATGGATGTTTCGACGTTATTTGCCAGCTTAAGTCCTGATGCACGAATACGACGACGTAAAGACGTTTCGTCACGAACATCATCAGCACGTAAACCGAAGAAATCGTTATCAGGAACGCCCATGTTACATTTAACAGACAACTCCAAGATGCCGGTTTCTTTATCTGTTAAATCCCACCCTTTCTGCGTTGGTGCTTCTTGTTCTACTGGCATCCAGATAGTGTTTTGTGAGCGTTGCATATCACCAGCTGGAGGTGTGTATTTACCTACACGCTGAGCCATTGGACAGTTATTTTCGATAGTGTTTACTACTTCATCCACCATATAGGTGATGATTTGACCTTCATTTAAAGCCATTATTTTATTCCTTGTAATTTAGCCTTGATAGCGCGGTACTTTTGAACATCACCTTTACTTGCTGCATCATCCATTTGCTTTTGTAATGCCGCGACATTTGCCGCTGTAACATCACCGCTAATTGGTTCGTCGGCAGGTGGAGCTGATGAACGTTGTGTACCGCGAGGCTTGAGAGTTAAACGATCAGCTAATCGAGTGAGTTCGATAGTGACTTGAACAGGGTTTTTGCTAAACAATTCTTGCGCTTTTTCAGGGTTTGCACCTAGGTAGTAAATGATAGCGGCTGATTTTTCGGGAAAGTTCTGCGCGATACCCTCATAAACACCTTGAGGTAACACTTGCAACGCTGAATCTTCCTTTTCCTGATAGTCAGGCAAGTTTAACTTCTCAGCCGCGTCATAATGAGCCTTGATTGCATTAGCGATTTGTTGACCTTGCTGTGTGTATTCCTGAGTTTTGCGACCCTGATCCGCTACAGCTTTACTTCTTGCATCTAAAGCCTTGTTTTGCCATTTCAGCAACTCAGCCTGAAAAGCAGCGTTAGCCTTATGTGTGTCATAGTCATATTTACCGAGTGCCTCATCAGATAAAAAATCATCCAGCTTAGGCATTTCTGGTAGCTCAGGATTTACCCGCAAGTTTTCAGGAAGTTCGCCATTTTCAATTGCTGCTATCTGTTGCTCAATTTCTCGCTGGCGTTTACGAGCGATGCGTTTCGCTGCTTGGATAGCATTATTGCTTGGTTTTCCTTCCTGTGGTTTCTCATCGTCTTTCAGGACAATCTCGAAGCCTTCCTCCTGTCCTGCTGCTGAGTTGGCATTTTCAGCAGACTGACTTTCTACGGATGCCGCCGCCTGATCGTCGGACAGGTTTAATTCTTCAGAGTTATTCTGAATTTCGGTGGTTGTACTCATGATATTTAACTCTCTTACATGGATTGAGGATTATTCTCGACGTTATTGTCGGTAGGAATATTTTGTTGTTGCTGTTGTGCAACCTCGTTCAGAAGTTTAATTGCTTGCATCACTGCGCCTTGCTTCAAGTCCTCAGCCTTAGCTAAGGTCAATGTAGTGTTGGCCTGTGATTCAAGCGCATTATTCTGAGCGGTAAATGCTTTGATTTGTGTTTCAGCCATGCGATTCTGTGCGTTAACCAGTTCGGCTTCTGCTTTCTTCTGCTCGGCTTGCGCTGCCACCATCATTGGATCTTGATTGCTTTGCGCTGCTTGCCGAGCTTCCATCAACCATTGTTGCTCTTCCTCGGTCTCTGGTTTCTTCAGGCCATTAACAATCAATTCCTTGTTGGCGTAATCTCTGATGTATTCGACACCCTTGCCTTCCATCATGTTTGCATATGTCAGCATCATTACATTCCACATTGGATGCTCTACTGGAACCTTGGTGATAAGCTCGCCTATCTCAGCTCTAGCAGCATCTTTTTGCGATTGGAAAGATGGCCCTACATCAGTGAATGTTTCGTACTTGCCTCGGATATCATTGCGAACAATCACTTCACCTTTGCGGAAGTCTAATTCTTCCTGCATTAGCTCAACCTGATTCTCACTCCCATCTTCAGCAGTTGTTGTTACTGTTCGATTGGTGTCGTATATCTCAGCTGCGATTGATGCGTAAATTTCACCATCACGGCGCATTGCGATAGCTAAGTTATCCTGAAATACATACGTTTCTAGGTCGATACGGCTATTTAGTTGATTAACGGTATCGAACGCCACTTGCCCGTTAGCCGCCTCAGTATCGACACCGACACGAGCGGTTGATTTAGCTGCTTCCGTTGCCACTTCTAGTAGTAATGCATCAGCCTGTGAAACCTCGGCATTCTCCATATATGCAACGGGAGATGGAGGTAGGTCTGCTCCGTTCTCATCTGTTTTGTTGAGATAATAGAATGGATATTCATCATCTCCAGAGTACATTGACTGAAAGCCTTCTATCTGCTCAGGGTAGAAGAATGGCTTTTTCTTTGGTGATTTAGCGGCAGTATCAGCAGCTTTCGACAAGATAAAATTACGTAGCCTTTGAGCGTCTTTAGATAACCTGACAACCCCCTCATACAGTTCGTTATCATCAAAGAATGACCACTCACCATACACAGGAACAATTGGAATATGCTCGCCAGCTATCGGCATTCTATCTTTCAAAATACCAGTGCTAGTGATGATTGACTTATAGACTCTGCGCTTCTTAACTTTACGCTCACCTGCTTTTTCATAACCAGCATCAGCCAGCTCATCAATCTTTTCTTTCGCTTCTTTTGCTGGGTACGTTTGGAGATCATTAGTTAGCGGATCACGATAGACAAATACTAACTCCCTCTTTTCCTCAACTTCGTAATACTCAGCAACATGAATTGTCTTTCCATTCGACCAAGTGAAAAGTAAGTCATTGTTCGGTGATTGGAATGATGGTTGAATGTCAGGATCTAACCCGTACTGCTCAGCGAACGCTTCCCATCCATTAATATTCATTGCGTGAATGATGGTGCAATTCTTAGCGTCCGACTTATCCATTGCCTTAGCATTGCAATCCCATATAACGTGAGTACAAGACTCATGCATTGGAACACGTCGGATAATCTGGTTATTACTGGTTGGGTTATCGTCCTCGTACTCAGTAACTAAACGCCAAGCACCGTAACCACATTCGATTTGCTCTCTCACTGCCACGTTAACGGCAATCTTTGAGCTATTGTTACGCATGTCAGTTCGATACATGCCCATGAGAATATCAGCGGCATCGGCTGACGCGTTATCATTCGGTCGATACTGAACCTCAATAGGATTCTTGCGCATCTCAGCGACGAGCTTACGAACCATTGGGCGAACGACATCGAATTGTCCGCGATACTGCAATGTGACATAATTTTCCAGCCAGTCATCCCACTGACTAACGCGACTAAAGAATAAATCGTTTCTCGCCTCCGTTCTGGCATTTTCAGATGCAGAGTAATCGAGGTCGAATTTGCGAAGTATTTTCTCAAGCCGCTCGTTTCTATCGACCATCTCTATCTCCTAATAGGTCTAATTGGGGCGGGAATTCTCTTTTCTTTAGGCTTTTTGATATCACGCAACTGCTTAGCGAAGCGCCTCATCATGTAGGCATAGCGAACAGCATCAAGCACATCATCGTTTGTTTTGACTATCTTCCCGTTTTCGTCACGGTGATATAGTCTGAACTCTTCAAAGAATGGCTCACAGGTATTAAATACTCTAAATCTGTTATCAAGCATCAGATCACGTAATTCATTAATACCGGACTCTACTGAGTTACCACCCTCTGCAAATGTTGCGTGCTCCTTCAGCATTAAGAAGCCAGTATCCGCATACTGAGTTTTTAGTTGCTCACCACCGCCTTTCTCGTGCTGATGACCATCATGAGGCCATGCTACAGGAACTTTATTAGCCCATGACTTAACAGCACCCCACGCTTGAACTGCTGTGTTTTCCGACTTTTTCCACACTCTAGCAAGATAAAAAACATCCTCATCTTTATCCCACCACAACTGGATATGAGCTTGTGGGTGATTCCAGCCGAAATCCTGACCATCGATAACGTAAAAATGCTCAGGGCATTCGAAAGGCTGGCACTTAATAGACTCTTCGGGTATTTGGTAAATTCGACCGCTACCCATTGTTGGAATACCACGAGCACGAGCCTCTCTTTCATGTTCAGGATATGAAGCAACAATCCGTTCTTTCTCTTCCTCGGTGTAGTGATCAGCATCATAGATAGTCATGTTGACTACTTTCTGAGCTTTAGATGGGTTCTTGAGAAACTTTTCTACTACCGTAGACATCCCCATTAAAGGGGTGAATGTTAGAATTGAAAACTGACCGTATTTGTTTGTGCGGGTGAGCCCTTCTGCGTAAATGGAATATGGCGGCTCCTCATCGAACCACACGCCATGTATTGTGTCACCCTGCCATCTAGCGCGCCCTTGCGAGTAAGGTTTGAAGTAGCAGATTGACATCCCATCTTCCACGCCTTCAGCATTGCGGTGTCGGATAAGTATGTGATCTACAAGATTTGGGTAAAATGGTGATTTCTTCCAGCTAATAACATCCTCTTTTGGAATTGAACCGTAACCTATCTCACCAGTTTCCTCCACACGTCCACACAAGATACGCTGAGTTGTTTTGGTTACTGTTTCGTTGGTTTCACCGCCAACCCACCATACGTTAGGCTCAAGAAACCGCTTACCTTTCCACTCTCCTTTCCAAGCACCATCTTCAGGGTAACCTTTAGTGCCTGGATATCTTCCGGTTAAGTGAAATGCAACCTCGGCACCACCTGTATATGACTTACCCAATTGGTTACCAGCCATAAAGCAACGCTCGAAATAATTACCACCTGCCTCAATAAATTCTCTTTGCTTGTCGTAGGGAGAGTATTCAAATAAGCGGTGCGTTTTTCTGTACTCTTCCTCTTCTTCCAATAACTCAAGCAATTCGTATTGTTCGTCGTCGCTCAAGTTATCAAGTATCTGATCCAGATTTTCCACGGTTGAATAACTCCTTAATTCGAGAGCGTCGCTTGTCACGGTCTCCCTTATCTGGAGTTACATCCTCGACCTCTTGTCTGTCTTTGAGACCTAAATCACGAGCAATAATATTTGCATTCAGCAAGTCAGCGGCTGCGCCTGAGAATTTCTGATCATAGATAACTTTCTCAGCTCGCGTAGTGACCTCGATAAAATCTTCTCTGGCTCGATACAGTCGCCATGTGTCCTCATGTATATCCAAGAACAAACAAAGCCCTGATAGCGTCATAGCTCGCATTTTAGGCAATATTTCTTTAGTCACTGCCCCTTGGAATGCAAACGCCTTAGTTTCATACAGTGGATTCTCTTCAACCCACTCGAAGTATTCACAACAAGCGCTCCATAAATCATCAGGAGACTCGAATATGGGTTTTCTTCCGTGACTACTTCTAGCCTCCCAGAATCTATTTCCTTTTGGTGCGGCCATATATCCTCCTTTAATCAATTATCCAGCCCACTCGTAAATGAGCTGTGTAATTAACTAAGCTGATGGTAATGTGAAGCTAGGCGTTTGTTGTGTTCCGTCGGTCATTTCAATGGTTAAAGTAACAACACCGCCTTCCTGTGACGCAGTGATAGTTTTGATACCCACGCCATCAACTCCGTTTTTACCATTAACGCCATCTTTCCCAGAATCGCCCTTATCGCCCTTATCTCCTTTGGAGCCATTACCACCTGCAACAGGTTTGAACTTAGCCAAGAATTCACTTTCTGGAATTGCGAAGTCTTGACCAGATTCATCTCTAAAATAAAACCAGCCAACCTGTAATTGTGTGCGCTTGAGAAATTCAAATGTGACGTAAACCAATTCAGGCACATTAAGTAATTCGATATAGACATCATTACTCAGGATTCTATTTTTAATAGAGGTAATCTTTTGTCCGGATACTAATTTTTCACCGTCCGAAAATACGGGCCATGGATATATCACTGTTAACTCCTATGTGAATAGGTCTAGTGCTTCTTGAGCTTCTCGCGCCGCTTTCTGTGATCGTGATACAAACTCACTTTCAGTCTGGCACTGCTTATATGCGTCTTTGAATAACTCAAATTTGAGAGCGTCATCTTTTACGAACTCAATAGCTGCCTGAGCCGCTGCGGTATCATTGCCAACTAACCGTAATAACTCTAAGCGCATTTGATTTTGTGCTGTAATTTCTGTCATTTGATGTTCCTATGTGAAGTTATTCGCAACCATCATCACGTATCACTACGTTAATCAGGTCGCTTACGGCTTACCCGTCAGCAAGAAGGATCACCTCCTGTTACCTTGTCGGGGTTATTCTTTTGGAATGCTTTTATCCAGTTCTTCACGGAATTTAACTGGATTATCTGAACCTTCTACTGCCATGATATTTCTCCATTAAAAAGCCCCTAATTACTTAGAGGCTCGTTGTTGTTCAATTTCCCGTATTGCTTTCTTTTTTGAGTCAATCTTTCCAAGTGATAGCTTTTACCGCCCACATTTGAGCATCCATAATGCGGCGCATGGCCTCGTTGTGGATCATTAACGCTTCTTCTGATGTAGCTTTTTGCATGCTGTCCTGAATTAAATCAATTGTATCTGCTGCGTTTTGCTTCACAGCATCAACAATAATATTTCCGCTAGGGTTGAAACTAACGCCTACTAATTTTTGGCCTAAGGTCTGACTCATTTTAAACACTCCGTTTTAATGTAATTCTGCAAATACAAAGTTTGCTGTTCGTTCTCGACTATCATTTCTCTGAGACGTAGATAATCTTGTTCAACTGCTTTGTTAAGTCGTGCGGTGGCCTCATCGCTTCCGCTTTCGGTTGGATTCTTGGTGACTGCTGGACAACCTGCTTTGACGTACACCCGCTTAGAGCCAGAGCTAACAGCGTCACGAAGAGTGTCGATTTCATTCTTTGCACTGGCTAACTCCTGAGTGTATTTAATATCGAGTTGATTTAATCGAGTGATACGGGCTTGATAGTCTTTGTTGATGTTGATTTGTTGTGATAACTGATTGGTTGCTGTGTTGTAATCTTTGCTTAATTTGTCGTAGTCATCTATTACCCACCATAGCCAGAATGCAGATATTGCCAGTAGTCCAGCTAATACTTTAGTTAGCGTATTCATGCGGGATATGTCTTATGGGTTAATTGGAAGTGAGGACCATCTTTAAATGTTTTCCAGTTACCGCCCCATTCAATATCAACACCTAGCTCTTTCGCCGCTTTTATCATGGCATCAGCTACTTTTTTAAAGTATGACCAGTCGTTCCAAGGGATCTGATTATTTACTAGTGGAGCACAATCAACAGCGTGGCCGGTTAAGTGACGACTATTCATCGTTTGGCTTTTGCCACTTGCAACTAATTGTCGTTGCCGAGCTTCATTGCGCTTACCTTCAATCACCATAAAATCAATATCGGTAATTTCTAATGCTCGATGTACTACCTTAACCAAATCAGGATGAACGCCACGGAGGTTTTCTTCGCTACGTTTGCTCAATCTAAAATTACTCACTTTTCAGCCCTGCCTTACCCTTAATGAGTTTACTTAATCCATCTACACCGACATAACCAATGAATACACTAGCCAAATATGCCAATTCATGATTAAGGCCAAGTAGCGTTAAGAGGTCTTTTACAAACCATGCAAACAACGCACACATGGCGCCATCAAATAACGTTTTCCTCCAGCCACCGCCGTTGTACTTACCGCGTAGAATAGCCATGCTAGTTGCTAGCGTTGCGCTAATACCTTGCTCCTTATGAGCGTCGATGGCTTGGAATATCTGATCCCAAAATTCAGGGGTTTCTTTCATATGATTCATACTCACCCCCTTATTTGGAGGAATTAGTTAATAGAACGCCGACTCACAGCTCTTGTGTGAACGTGAGGTGTTGTGATTGATTCTGTGGTCGGCATATGAGTAGCGATGCCGGAATTAAACCGACGCAAGCGACTGTATGGCTGTCGCACATCACCATGATGAGATCGCTAAAAATAAAAAAGACCGCCTAAGCGATCTTCTGAATGTGAACTATCCGGAAATTCCGGAGAGTTGAACTTGTAGCGATTGCTTACAGGTTGCAGATAACAAAAACCCCGCCGGAGCGAGGTCTTGAAATTGTTAAACACTCCGAACGCAAAAACTAGCGGAGGATAACATAAATATATCAGGTAATAATTTTTATGCAAGTATTCGCATTATTTTTTCTTATTCAAAATTATCATCTATCTCCTTGCCATTATTTAACTCAGTGGTAATTGCCTTATGCATCTTTGCCTCAATTATTCTAATGCACCATCTAACTCTGTCTCGAGCTTGAGCCATGGTCAGAGAGCCATTTGTTATTTTCATTAAATACTGCGCAATAGTTTCTATTCTATGACCATAGACATAATAATTAACTGCAACTCTAACCAGTGGAGATCTAGCCCCAAACACTTTGATTAGCATACTGTCAACATACCCGCCTAAGTCGTCTGAACATTTTGGCACTGAGCGATGTTTAAGATTTGCGATTATTTGCGAGAGTTTTTTGATAAGCTCATCCCCATTGTAACCACGAGAATGAAGCCCTTCGATTATCGCTGTTATACCATCTGCTGTTATGGCCCCCCGACCAGATACAGATTCCATAAAGCGACCGATAGGGCTTATCTTATTTTTTTCCTCTAATCCATCATAGGCCCAAGATCCCCATCCGCTAAGAATATGACTAATCCAAACTCTCTCATGAGGCTCAAGCCCTCTTGTTGGATTAATATCTCTTTGTCTTTTTATTAACGCTAAAAGTGCTATTTGATCTTGAGGAAGGTCATGTTTTGAAGTTACACAAGTAAAGAACTCGCCATCATTTAATCGTAAGAAATAATTAGCCTCCATAATTGCTTCATTCTTATCTTTGTAGCTACCAAGATAAAACCTATGTCCAAGCCTATTTACCTGAATTCTCCATCGCTTGGTCTTTCTTTCAAAAGAAACGCATCTTGCACCAGATGTGTTATTTCTACTCAACCGACGATTCCATGAGTTTTGAGCAGAAGTTGCTGGCCTTAGGTTTGATAGGCGATTGTCTGATGTATTTCCATTAACATGGTCAATATCATGCTTTGGCCACTCTCCATGCATATAAAACCAAGCTAATCTGTGCGCGGCGTATTTTTGAGAGTCTATATTTATACCTATATACCCGTCACTTCTCATATAACCTTTAACTCTTACACCTTTATGTAAATTGCTAGTGAAGTTACCAGTTTCAGGGTTATACCTTACCTTTTCTCTAATCAAAGCCAGCTCAGGGTGTGTATCAGGCAATATTTTTTTGTCATACTCGTAAGTAATCATCTCACCTCCGGTAATACTGTGTGATATCTATCGCAACCTACTGAGTACATGATGCGATAACCTAAACTTTTGGCTTGGGTTGTTTCAACTATCCTCATAAAGCCACTGTTAAGCTGAATGACAGATAGATAACGTTTTGGCTTATTCCCTGTGCGTTCTGTTAATGCTCTAAACCTGCATTCTTCAATAGCTGCGATTAAGTCAGTGAACACCTTTCAGCTCCTTCACTTTAGCTCTGTACTCATTGCGAATTCGGATATAATCCTCTCGCTTCCAGTGCGGTATCTCATGCGGACCGCGTAACCAGTCAACCAAATCCTGTCCAAACCTTTCAACCAGCCGCAGCTCGTATTTCTGAGTGACGGTGGCATTTTTATGTGAGAATTTACCGGCTCCTGCATTACATGATTTGCATTGTTTGTATGCGTTTTTCTCCTCAAATCGGAGTTCAGGGTGAGCGCCAACAGACAAAAAATGACCGCAGTCCCATTGACCACCATGGAGATTAGGCGGGTTGGTTTCACCACAGCTAATGCATGGCTCATTACGATCTCTAAGTCGGATAAATTGATTAAATGCTGCTTGGGCTTGTCGTCTGAAATATGAGAGGGGTTTTACTGCTAACTTGCGGGCTTTGAGCTTATCTTTTGCTTTAACTTCCTTTTCTCTTTGCTCCTTTTTACGTTTCGCTAATGCTTTTTCTTTCTCCTTGTTTCTTCGCTTTATCGCTAGTTCTGCTCCATGCTCTGGACAACACCACCAAATATTGCTGTATTTAGGGTGAAACCATTCTCGGCATATTTTACAGCGCCGTCGCCTTAGCTTCTGCATCTCCCTCTCCTTTGACTTTATCCATCACTTCCAAATGAGCGTATTCATCAGCACACTGAGCACACACATAAATTTCATCATCTGTTAGCTGTCTATTGCATGACATGCAGTTCATTGCGAACTCCTTTGAGTAACGAGTCTATTTTCATCAACATCGGATTACCCATCCCTGAGACATCAGCCTTATCGACAAACTTTAATCTGCACTTAAAGTCATCATCTTGTTGCTTTGGCTGTTTTGGTTCTGTCTCCTCGGCCTTTTTAATCTTAGGGAAAACCGGTAAATTGGCTCGACGCTCTCTTTCAAATTGCATTCTCAGTCGAGTAATTGCGTCATCTCTAACAGCGTAGTTGCGGATCATTTTGGTACCAGACCCTCTTTCGCTACTAACCTCTCGGATACATTTAAATTCAAGTAGTTTTCTGATAACTGTTCCTGAACGGTGAGGAGTCAATCCAACTGCTGATGAAATAACTTTATGGTTGAATGATATAAATTCGCGAACTGCTACTATCACATTTGCATAATTTTTGTATTGTTCGTCTGTCATTTTTCTTGCTCCTTTTTTAATTTCATATACTCACTGTTATCAGGTATCGTCACGAAACAACCTATACCTACCGCCCAGCGTTCCACCTGCTCCATGAAGTGAAACATTTCACCTGTATCAAGTTTTGATGTTTTTCGAAGTGTCCTTACCCGCTCTGTAAGCTGTGTAGTAACATCAACCATATCGACTACCTCATAACCTAGGAATGTATGCTTAAGCATCTCCTTAACGGTTTCCGGTGTGTAATTGACGTTGTTCTTACATAAGTATTTGCTTATCTCCGTGCACCACATATGAAAAGTGGCATTCTGAGATAGTGAACGCTTGTTTTTCCAAGGCTTGATGATGATTCGGTGTGGTTGATTTGTTGCTAGAACTTCTTTGAGGTGTTGCCATGCTGCGGTTTTGGTTGATTCGTGGAAGAGGAAATCTACTTCCAAGTTAGCCTCCTATGCTTTCTTACCTCGGTTTACGAACCAATTGACAGCGCCAACTATTTGCTCGTCTTCGTACCAATTCTCAATCCATCGGGTTTCATATTTATCTTTGAAAATAGTAGGGCCACAATACGGATGCCATGACATATAAATATATCGCCCGTCATTTAATCTGAGCCGATACATCCGATAACGGCTGATATGTATTATTCCATTACTCACTGTTAGCTCTCCTGTTCCAACCTAATGGCTTCCACTTCTGCAAGCGTCAGACTATCGACTGAATATGGATTGTTGAAATAAACCGTCGCCTCTTTGAATGCCGTAGGAAAACCAGCTACTAGCGTCCCAATGACAATAATCGGGATAAATAAAATAACTAACAACCACTTGTCCATGTAGCACTCTAGCGAGTTCCATTCATCCACTTTTGAATGTTGATAAAATGACAATTTACGAGTTGGAAATAGCTTATTGTGAACTTTGCGTTTTATCTTCATCATTCACCCTCTGGCATTGTTGGGAGTGGCAGATCGCACCAGTAGATAACGTCCGAATAATCAAACCACTGTGATATTTTTATGCTGTAAAAACCGCATCCTTCATCAATCCTCCATCCGGCGTGAGTTTCACCACCTGCATAGAATAAAATTAGCTTACCCCTCTCTGGATGTTTCTCACTCACCTTAACCCAATTAGTTCCCTGCATTATTACCCCCAAACTACGCCAGTTTTAGCTAACCTATGACAATGCGAAATTACTTCCTTTCGCCCGATTTTTCCACCAATACGCCACGGTGAATAATATGGAGTTTTATCCTCATTATTTTCCTCGGCCTCATACCCCCCCTTCCAATCTGTTGTCTGGATAATTAGGTTTTTGTGCAATTCATAAAAGGCATCATAAGCGTCGAATTCACCATAATAATCAGTTTTACCGTAATACCATTCACATTGTTCCTCATCTAAATAAAAATCATCCTTACCGTAATAATTTGGAGATAATTTAAGCAGTAATTCCATTGCCCTTTTTGTGATTTTTTTCTCTATTCTGGATTTTCTATTGCTGTACTGATTCATCTAAAAATCCTCTTGCGTGTTAATACTTGGTAACATTTTCGTCTTGCCATACTTCGTCATATTCAGAATTAGGCATATTGGCGATGTAGTTGTAGGGAGAACCGCCTTCCATGATTAAGAACTGGTGAGAACGCTCTTCAAGGTATAAAGGGATCTTACCTTCCCACCCCTCTCCGTTACGCTGTTTCTCCAAACATAAAACGGATGCTGGTTCTGCTGTGTGATTCTGTTCTTCTGGTGTTAACTGTTGCCCCGCTTGCATCTTCTGCAATGCTCTCTCACGGCGTTTGTTTCTCCAGATGATAAACAGATTGTCTGTTAGGTCGGTAATTGAGCCTGAGCCTTTCACGTCCATTTTACCCGTGGGTTTATCTTCGCTATCAGATTTTCGGCTGTGGGTGACTAAAATGACATGGCTGTTAGTTTTGTTTTTGAAGTCGCATATTGCGTCTAAAAACTCCTTTTGCCCGTTGTAGTCATCGTCATCAATTCCGCATTTCATCAGACTATCGATAACAAACAGGTTTATTCCGTAACGTCGGTTTGCATACTGGAATATTTCCAATAGCTTTTTGGCTTTAGCTGTTCCTGTTAGCGCAAACAACCAAAGGCGATCGTCATAAAAACTAAATGCTGACTCAATCTCCATGCTGGTAGGTAATTTATTGCAAGTAGCTTGTCGTGTTAGTCTTTTAAGAAATACTGCAGGCTTAAGCTCAAAGGAAGCCACGCAAGCCTTAGCACCTTGTCTCATTGCCTCACAAAGAATATGCCCTAAAATCTCGCTTTTACCGTGACCGTTCACCCCATTGAGAATGGTTAACTCAGACTCTCTAAAACTGAATTGATGGTTTAAGGTTTCCCAAGGGCTTCTGAAAAGGTATTGCTCTTTGCCGTAAAATGCTTGGATTGTGTCCTGCATAAACTCACGGGCACTACACAATTCATCAGGGTCAAAATAAGTTGCTGTTTCAAGGTACTTAATGATTTCTTCTTGAGGTATTCCAGCTTGTAAACATTCGTTGATATCTTTTTTTGGCAATGACACCAGTCTGCAACGATATTCACCTAACCGCTTGGCGATTTCCTTAGCGGCCTCTTTCCCAACTTCGTCACCATCTAGTGATAACCAGATTTCTGTAAACCGGTCTAAGTTGTGATATTCAAACTCAATCCATTGTTGCTTTGCCCCCTTACCTCCCCCGAATGGTACAGATAGCGCAGAAAGCCCATATTCGTGATAGCTCATACAATCAATTTCACCCTCACAAATAATTATCGCTCTTGCGTCTTTTGGTATCTGATCCCAACCGTACAAACAGGGTTCGCAATCAGCCTCAACCGAAATTGCTTTTTTGCCATTTGGTCGCTCAGTGCTAATTCTCTTCACCTGCAATAATTCACCATCTCGCTTGTATGGGAATGCGATAGCGGGCAACTCACGATTAACATCATGAGACCAGACAACAGCGTCACAAACTTTGAATTCTTCGGCTATCTTGCGACTAATGCCTCGACTTTCTAGGTATGTGTAGCAGTTTTCAGTTTTACGGATATTTTTCTTGAGTGATTCGTTTTTTGGTCGACTAAATTTCTTTTGGCTCTTTGCTGAGAAATGGTGATCGTCATCATGAATGCCTAGATATTTCTTAGCTTCGGTCATAGCTTGATGCAAACTGCAATCTCTAACCTCAACCCATAAGTCCAGTAAATCACCACCGATCCCCTCAGCAAAATCAGACCAAACCCTTTTGCCAGAAAGGTTTATCTTTAAACTTTTTCCAGCTTCACCGTTTACCGATCCAGCTACCCACTCGTTGTGCTCTTTTTTGCCATTAGGCAATAAATACTTAGCCACTCGGTCAACGTCTTCCCAAAGGCGATCTGACAGTTCCGTGATTGTCATTAGGCTTCCCTCAAGTTTAATTTTTTGAACCAATACCGAACGAAATCAGCACTTAGCCATCCGTAGCAATAACCACGAATTAACATTGATTTGATAGTTGATTTCATTTTCACCTCAATAAAACACGAGGCCGTTTTTAGATACCGTTATTGAGGATTGTTGCGTTGTAGCTTGTGGTAGGTCTGGTTTTTCATCAGTCCAGCGACTACCGTTTAGGTAAGTTGTTGGGTGCATCTTGTCAAACCCAAATTGCTGAGAACGTAACCGGTACTGAATATCATCAGCAAGCAACTTAGCGAACTCATCGATAGTCCCGCCAGTCTCTTTCCGCCACTCTTTGAATTTTGATTTAAATGCGGATTTGGATTTATCCTTCCCAACCTTTCGCATTCCTGCAACCCAAAATATTTTTTCGAATGGCTCAAGAAACGGGTCTGGTTTTGTAGGCTCAGAATTCGATTTTTCATTCTTCGAGCGAACCTCTTCGCTCATAGTGTTTTTATTTTCTTTCTTTTCTTTTGTAATAGTTTCTTTTGTGTGTCCCTGTTTTGGTGACAGCGCTGTCACGCTTTTGGTGACACTTTTTGTCACTGTTTTGGTGACAATGACACCGTTTTGGTGACACTCAGGAATATCCCACTCAGTTAGGTTTTTATTGGGCCCTATCGCCATACCAACTTTCACTATAACTTTCATAGCGATAAGCTCATTTTTTGCCTTGTTAACTTTCTGCCTTGGTAGTCTAGTTAACTCTGCCAACTGACTGTCTGATATGCGGTCTGTTTTCTTATTAAACCCATAAGTTTTCCTGCAAATAGCATGAGCAACTTTTGCCTGATTCTTTGTTAGGTTTGCGCCAATTAATTCTTCGTAAAGTTCATTGGCTAGTTTTGTGTAACCATCCTCGACTCTAGCCACTCTTTCCTCCAAGTTGATAACCTGAGGCCTCAACTGAACGACATTGTTCTCTGCCAAGCTAGCCATTAAGCACCTTCCTTTTGAAAACACTCAAAATTTCATTGATTTGATCTACTGAAAAATCTTCCTTCAACAAATCATCAAGGAACTTATTTGGTATGAAGGTAAATCCATCTTCTTCTGGTAATTCAGGCAATAGTTTCTTGGCTCTTAATTTGTATGATGCAACATTACTCATGCGATCCTCCTAGTAATTTCTCACGATGCTCATTTCTCAATTTTGCATCTTCGAATGCTTCCTTTAGACGTTTACTTCCTAACGGTGTCACTTCTCGTAACGTCTTATCTCGCATGATGTTTTTATGCACTTCGTGACGATTAAACCAATGATTAACTTTCTTCTTCATGGTATAATTCCCTTATTCCTAAGCTGTATCAGACAAGAGAAACCTAAATTTCCCTTGTCGTAATTACTGGTTATTGATACAGTGTATTTGTTAGTTGAACAGACCTAATTGTTCTTCTCTAAAGGCCTCAGTTGTTCCCGCAATTGAGGCTTTTTCATATGCATGAACTTGAAGTTTTAACCTCGATAGCTCAGCCATATTTTCCAGATACAATCTATAATCTGATTCCCTGATAACCTTCTCGCCTTCCCTCACGAAACCAATTACACGACGTGTGGCAAGCATTTCGCATACACCATCAATAGATTGGATTCTTCTTGAGATAGTCGAGTCTGAGCGTGATGTGGCTTGCGCAATTTCTCGCTGATCACCATCACGTAATATTTGAAGTGCGCTACTTACTAAGTGGCGCGTTCTAAATTCAATAGCTCGTTTGTCACGAACTGTTTTGCATGTGTTTCCGTATTCCATTTGTTAAAGTCCTTATTAATTACTTCCCATATTGGGAACAGCAGTAATGATCCGTGGCTCATTCCATATGAGCGGATTGTTGATATGTTCCACAATGGCGGAACCTAAATTGTGAAAAGAGCGGGTGAAACTAAGCAGCAAGTAATTTTTTTTGGCTAATTGCCAGTAAGTCTTCAGCTTTTATTTTCCCTTTAGATAGGGCTTGGATTGTTTTTGCATAATTCGTTTTTCCAAAGAATTCTGTTTTTGGTAGAAAACCGTTATCAATCCATTTATAAACAGCTCGCTCACTTACTCCGCATGCCTTTGCTACTTCTGCAACGCCAATCTGTTTAATTGGCTCCCTTAAATCGTGCATAGAAGTCTCCTTAATGAACTTTCAGTACATATATTAATTGAACTGACAGTTCCTTTCAAGGTGTTTATTATTGAACGTATGGTACAAACTAATAATGTGCGTGAACTATTTGCCAAGAGGCTTGCGCAGGCTTCAAGAGATGCTGGTTTTGATGACCATGGCAAAGCGACAGAAATAGCTAATAAACTTGGCGTAACCACCAAGGCCGTTAGTAAGTGGTTTAATGCTGAATCACTACCAAGACAGGAGGTGATGAATAAGTTAGCTAAATTACTTTCAGTGGATATAGTCTGGTTGCAACATGGGCAAGAAAATGTAAATAATGCAAATGTTAGTAATCCAAGACCTTATAGACCAGCACCTAAATACCCTGTAATTAGCTTTGTTCAGGCTGGTAATTGGACGGAAGCTTGTGAGCCATACACGCTAAGTGAGATCGATGAGTGGTACGAGTCTGAAGTTTCTGTTCAAGGATCTGCTTTTTGGCTTAAGGTTGAGGGCGACTCAATGACGGCTCCAACAGGAGTTAGTATTCCTGAGGGATCATTAGTCCTAGTAGATACAGGAAGAGAGCCTATAAATGGAAGCTTGGTAATAGCTAAGCTTACTGACACGAATGAAGCAACATTCAAAAAGCTTGTCTTGGATGGAGCTAAATATCTTAAAGCGTTAAACCCAGCTTATCCCGCTATTGCTATAAATGGAAACTGTAAAATTATTGGCGTTGTAGTTCAAATGATGATGCGATTTGTCTAACTTTTAATCATTAAGAAGAGGATGCTTTGAGAATATTTTTTCTAATTATTATCATTGCTTTATCAGGTTGTGTAACAGGTGATAAAATATCATCAATACATTCTGGGATGAGTAAAGACAATGTTATATCAATAATGGGCAACCCTGATGGAGCCTCGTCAAGCAATGAGTATGAAATATTAATTTATGCTAACAGGCTGATGTCTGGTTGGTCTTATGATAAAGCCGACTATAAGTTTATATTTAAAAATAATTCTCTTATTGAATATGGACCAGAAAAAATAAGACAAGACAATGGCGCTTCGGCTATTAGAGCGATATCAGCACAACAAAGCCTGTTATTATGGCAACAACAGCAAAACATCTATAAAAAACCAGTAACAGCAACGAACTGTACAAAATTAGGTTCTACCGTTAACTGCACGTCATACTAACCTCATGCTTTTTATTTAATCCCTCTACCTGAGGGATTTTTTTCATCCCACCTAAATAAATTAGTGATCAAGAGCTAATTTTAAATATTTACAAAAATAAATACCGTTTAAAAACAACAAAATATACTAAAAGTTCACTATGATAATAAAATATTGTACTTTTGGTTCTTGATTTATGTGAACTATTGGTTCAATATATAACTCATCGAAGGCAGGAAGCCATAGATAAACAGGATGTTCGCTCTTTTACAAATTAACTCCCGCCATTGTGGGAAAGTTTCAAAACTCCAAGTGAGTATTGGGATGCGGTAGCTCGCTGTGAACTGAAAGTGAACTATTCGCGATAGTCATGACGGTTGCAATACGTTATCAAGTGCCTGCTGAGTGCGCACGATGCAAGCAAACTGATGGCCAAAGCTTAGGGCGCCATGTGTGAAACATGGAGATAGCAAGTAGATTGCCCGCATCACCAATACTTACTAACCGAGGGTAAATTATGGCTCAAATTACTTACTTACCGCGCACTGGTAAGACAAATTCAAAGATGCGCTTATATCGCTAGGGGTGAATTAATGGCTCGTAAAGCTTTAGAAGAAGCTAATCGCGGTCGCACTACTGAGGAAATATGGGATTCGATCATTAAGCCAGTTGATGAAACAGATGTGCTGGCAAGTTTGGTGTTAAGTCTTAAATCAGCACCAGATACACGCAAAACATTAAAACTGAAAAAACAGCCGAGCCGTGAGTTCGGGGTGACGGCGAGGTAAAGTCCATGGATGGGCTTACCTTACCTCTTCATATGCTTTACGTATTTTAGTGTTATTTACTAAGGCATATTCTATATCTTTAAGGTAATTGCTAGTAATCCTATATTTGCACTTAGGCTCGTTAATATAGTCACCTTTAATTGGTTCGATTATTCCTTTATTAAATAATTCGATGACACCTTTTTCATTCATTGAATCAAAAGACAATTCGCTATCCAGACCTATTTCGGCAAAGATTGCAATAATCGAAGCTTCTTTGTCGGTGACATTATTAATATTGTTTTTCTTTTTTTTATTTAATCTTACTTGTGTTAACGCTCTGTTTAAGCAAATACATAACTTAATGAATAACTTAACAAAATATGAAATAAAGTAACTCACTGGAACAAAAAATAGTGACGACACTATATATGGATTATCCCACTGAAGAAGTTTTGAGTTAATAAATTCAATATACCCAATGGGAGTAAATATTAATAGCGCAAACCAAGATAACAACCAAAACATATTGAACCTCAATGATGTGTTTTGTTTCAAATAGGCAATCACTGCCTCAATCCAATTCGGCATGGTTGATAATCTCTTATTCTGTAGGGGTAAGTGGATTATAGCCGATTTCTCGCTGTAGGGGTACACGAGAACCACCTCGCCTGACGTGGTTAAAAGCAGGCACAGTTAACTAATTACAGTCCATTCTGTGGGCTGTGGTGAGATAGCTTTTTTAGACCAATAAACCAAAGGCGATAAATCGGTCTCGCCTAATAAAAAGCACCGTTTGAATTGGAGGACTTATGTAAGCTGGCTTACTAGCCTGAGCGCATCAGGCAATTAACCCACCGCACCAACACCAGATAACCACCCCTATCGCTCACCTAGCGAGGTAAAAATGAAATCAGAATATTACATCACTATGCGTGATTGCATGGCGGTGCGTATCACTACGCCTCAAGCACGTAAGAATAAACGTACAAGCCCATGGTTATTCCGTTTAGCTGTGGTCATTGTGACAACCGTTGGCGTAATACCGACATTTGTAAGTTGAGGTGATTATGCAAATTTCATACAGCTACTCGAACGGAACTCGGGTAGTAGACGGCAAAACAGTCATGGAATTTGACGAAAGTAGCAAGCTCAGTATTGAGACAAGAAGTTTCTCTGAGTTGGCTAAATTAACGGAAATTGACCCAGTGGAAGCCCTGCAATGGATTATGCAGTTCGACAAGGAAGAGATTGACAGGATTGTCAATGAAGCAAGCAAGGACGCCCCTATTTCTAAGCTGGATCTGCTAAGGAGGGTTGCGTGATTACCAACACATACGGACTCAGAAACGACTGGTACGAACGCCAAATGGAACGAGAAGCGTTTGTTAATTCTCATGAAGAAAAAATATCAGTTGATGAGGTTATGGATAGCCTGCCCGAAGAACTACTGTGCATGGATTTGGCAAGGAAGTTAAATCCGGTATTTGAAATTAGCCCCCAAGCACTTGATGCAGTTTTAGATGGAATTAGAACAGCTATTCAGATTGGGATAGATAAGGATATATTGTGAGCACGTCAATTATTGAGTTTGTGCAACAACAAGAGTCATTATTTTGTAACGCACTAACAGATCAAACAATCACATGGGCCAAGGAAAGCCAGTTTGCAATTCAGGCATTCCAACGAAATGACGAGCTAGCAAGAGTGGCTATGGAAAACCCCGCTAGTGCTCAGAATGCCATTATTAACGTGGCGGCTATTGGGATTACATTAAATCCAGCAAGTAAGTTGGCGTATTTAGTGCCAAGAAAGGGTTTTGTTTGCCTTGATATCAGCTATATGGGCCTCATGCACCTAGCTCAGGCCACTCAAGCTATCGAATGGGGTCAATGCAAGTTAGTCCATGAAAATGACGTTTATGAATCTAATGGTCTAGACACCCCACCAACCCACAAATATAACGCATTCAGTGATAGAGGTAGTGTTATTGGTGGTTATTGCACAGTAAAAACAGCAAGTGGAGACTATCTCACGGAAGAGATGCGATTGGATGAGATAAAGGCTGTTGAGGCTACGAGCAAGTCAAGAAATGGCCCATGGAAAACATGGTGGGATGAGATGGCTCGTAAAACAATTGTGAAAAGAGCGAGCAAATACTGGCCTCGTCGTGAAAGGTTAGATCAAGCCATTGATTATGTGAACACCGAGGCAGGCGAAGGCAATGATTTTGATGTGCCAGCAAATAAAGCAAAGGACATAACGCCAGCAAGTAAAGATCAATTAAAGGCTATCACGGACTTGATGCTTAAAGTTAATGGCGAGTGGAGTGATGCTTTTTTCACATTCATTAGTAAAAAATTCAACCATCAAATATCCCATCCAGAGCAATTAACCGCATTTGAGGCCAATACCATTATCGACATGCTAAGGAAAAAGGCAGAAGGAAAATGATTAGTAATGACATCATTCTAAGCAAATAAAGGTGACTCTATGTATGCAAAGCAATTACAAGAAGGGGAAATATTTGGACTCCTAACAGTGTGTAAATTCTCCCATATGAAAGATGGCAGGCGGGTTTACATTTGCTCATGTAAGTGCGGAAACACCTGCTTAAGAGCGGCTAACTCACTAAAGTCATCTGGAATTAAGAGCTGCGGATGCTTAGTCGGAAGAAACAAAACCCATGGATATAGAAATACGAGGATATACAAAATATGGGTAGGAATGAAAAACAGATGCACAAACAAAAATAATAAAGACTATGAAAAATACCATGCCAGAGGAATAAGCAAAGAATGGCTTGATTTCAAAGTTTTTTTTAATGACATGGGTAACCCACCATCAAGAAATCACCAACTAGACAGAATAGATAACAATGGCCCTTACTCTAAAGAAAATTGCAGATGGGCTACCGTATCAGAGCAAGCAATGAATAGGTCTAGCTCATTCTACTGGCATATTGGCGATTTGGTGTTCGATAGCTGCTATTCAGCATCCAATCATTTCAAGGTGAAGCCGGCAACTATTTATAAATGGTGTAACGGATATATAAATAGAGGAAAAAAAGTACCACCAAGAAATGGCTGTAGGAAGGTTCCAAAATATGAGTAGACCATGGGAAAGTGCGTTCGAGGATATATTTGGATCAATATCCAACATTGAACAAGGTAGCGATATCTGGTTACAAGCAAGGCTCGGCGTAGTAACCGCCTCTGAGGCATGGAAAGTTATCTCTAAGCCAAGATCAGGAACAAAATGGACAGACACAAAGAATACATATTTAAACACCCTTATTGGTGAAGTCTGTACAGGAGTTTACAAGGAAGTATCAACAAGGACGCTGGAATGGGGTAAAAGCTACGAATTAGAAGCAAGGATGACATTCGAGTTTTACACCGGATTAACGGCAAAGGAAGTGCCAATAATATTTAAAGATGAGCAACTACGGATAGCTTGCTCACCAGACGGCATTTGCAGTGATGGCTCTGGATTAGAGCTTAAATGCCCTAATAACACGGACGTATTTATAGACTTAGCATTGAATGGAATCGATGCAATGAAAAAGGAATATGTGGCTCAAGTTCAATATTCCATGTGGGTTACAGGTAAGGATATCTGGCATTTTGCAAATTTTGACCCACGCATGCCGGCAGGGAAAGAAATCGCATATTTCCCTGTCGAGCGTGACGAAAAAATGATGAAAGAATTCGACGAATTAGTGCCTGAGTTCATTGAGGTAATGGATCAGGGATTAAACAAGTTAGGCATTCAATTTGGCAATCAATGGAGTGTATATGGCAATTAACACAATAACGGCAAGTGGAAACTTAGGTAAAGATTGCGAACAGCGATGGACGCCAAATGGTAAAGCGGTTTCATCTTTTAGTTTGCCAGTGAAACAAGGTTACGGAGAGCACGAAAAAGTATCTTGGGTTATCTGTAAGATGTTTGGTTCTAAAGCTGAAAAGCTACCTGAATACTTAACCAAAGGAACAAAGGTTACGGTTACTGGTGAGTTCGTCATGGAAGAATGGACAAGTCAGAGTGGTGAGAAAAAATCAGCTCCAGTAATTATCGTTAACCAATTGGATTTTGGCGGTAACGGTGGCAATCAGGCAGGAAGCCAGAAGCCACAGCCTCAAGGATGGGGACAACCTCAGCAACCGCAGGCACCAAAACAAGCATCGAGTAATCAAACACCACAAAGTGAGCCGCCTCGAGATTGGGATGATCCTATACCTTTCGCTCCTATCGGACTCCCCTACCCACGCCACACTATTTATGTGATTTAACCAAAGGATATGACCATTACTAAGTGCAAGGATGCAAACAGGAGATAGATATGAGCAAGAAAATGTATTTACACGCATCAACTAACGCTGTCGGTTCTGAATGTTCAACTGAGTTAGATATAACAGAAGATGAATGGAATAAATTAAGCGAAGAAGAACAAAAGCAGATTATTGGCGAGTTCATGAGTGATGTTTGTGAGTGGTGGGTGCAACCAGAGGAATGAATATGAGTAAGCAGATGGTTTTAGTTGCAAGGACAAACAAGAAAACCCCGACTATTGGCGAATGGAATCATGATTAAACGCTATTCGTGAAGCATTAAAACAAATAAATGTGAATTAAGGAGGTGTTTTGACAGTGGATTAGTCACATGGATGTGAGTATGATTCCTGCTTTAATTTATGTTAAGGATAATACAAATGAGCGAAATACCACATATAGTTACGGATAAAGATATTGTGTCCATGCTTCCAGATTTATCTAATATCATTAGTGTTCTTATTGGTGGGGTCATTGGTTTTATAGCTAAGTACCTTCTTGAGTTTAAAAAAATGAAGGAAGATAAAAAAGCAATTCGCCAACAAATGATAACTAATAATATTGCACCAATGCGGCAAGAATGGATTAATGAATTGAGAAATAAAGGTGCTGAATATATCTCAAATGTAGACCAAATAATAGGATTTGAAAAATACAAACATAAATATAATAAAAACTCAAATGAGTATAAAAATGACTACCTGATACATTTAGATAGAATACTTAAGACTGACATTTTGCGTACATACATTATATTAATGTTACCTTTCAAAAATGATAAAAAAGATGAGCCATTAGCTGAAAAACTAGGTGAGACACTCAGTAAAATAAATTATTTCATAGGAATTAATAATCCAACAAATGAACAAATAATAGAGGCGTCAAGCAACCTAGACAAGCTAGTCGTTGACTTCAAAGAACTTCTAAAATTCGAGTGGGATAAAACAAAAGAGCTTAAAGAGATAGAGTAACCACTACCCTGCACTAGCAGGGTTTTTTACACCTAAAATTCAGAGTGACAATTAATCCAAATAATCGGATATGTATTACTCATGCTAATACAGGGTTCTGCACATCTATAGGAAATCAAAATGATATATTTAAGTCTGTTCAACGGAATATCCGCTGGACGTTTAGCGCTGTCTCGCGCTGGAATTAAATTTGATAAATATTACATTGCCGAAATAGATAAATTCGCTAATAAAGTATCTGAGTTTCATTATCCAGACAACATCCAATTAGGCGATGTTAATAATTGGCTCGAGTGGGATATTGACTGGTCAAGTGTGGGGTTAGTTACTGCGGGGTTCCCTTGTCAGTCGTGGAGTTTAGCCGGAAAGCAATTAGGCGATAAAGACGAGCGAGGTAAATTATTCTGGACGACATTAGAAATAATGAGCCATGTATTAGAAAATAATCCAGATGCTAAATTTATGCTCGAAAATGTAAAAATGAAAAAGGAGTTTGAGGAATATATAACACTGCATACGGAGCGAGCTCTTGGTTATGTAAATAAAACGCTTATTAATAGCTCGTTATTATCAGCACAAAATAGACAGCGTTATTATTGGACTAATTTTGAAATTAGCCAACCAGAAGATAAAGGTATTTTACTGAAAGATATTATTGATGATATTAATTCGCATGGATTCAAAAATAACAAAGCTATAAACAAATTATTTAATGTAAATCCATCAGGGAAAGGAATGAATGGAAATGTTTATAGTGTAGATGGGATTAGCCCAACACTAACAACAAATAAAGGAGAAGGAATAAAAATAACAGGAGGTGCTATTAGAGGTCGTTATATTATCAACGGGGTAAGACAAGACAATAAAGTAAAAACAGCTGGCCTTACTACTCAGAGATTAGAGTTAAGAAGTGATGAAAAAACAAACACATTAACCACCGTTCAAAAAGATAATGTCGTTGTTTACAGACCATGCGAACCAAGAGGGCATATTAAGCAATCTAAAGACGGATTAATTCATGTTGCTAATGCCTCAGACATTAAAGGTAATGAACAGATAAAACGCATTTATTCTGATGCTGGAAAAGCCCCTACATTGTCAACATGCCAGGGCGGGCACAGAGAGCCGAAAGTCGCAATTAGAGATAAGAGTAAAACCATTCGTTCATCTGGACGCAACTCGTATGATAGGCATGAGTGGGATTCTATTAGTAACTGCCATTATCGCAAATTAACTCCCACCGAATGCGCCAGACTACAAACATTTCCTGATGGCTGGTGTGAAAATATAGTTTCAAACTCGCAATCGTATAAATGCTATGGCAATGCGTGGACTGTTGATGTTATCGCTCACATATTTAAATGTGCATATAGAGAAAATAAACATGAAGCTATTCGTCCTGTTGTTAATTATGAGCAATCATGCAGTGCCAATATCTGAGGATTTATACACGCAATCGGAATGCAATAAACGTGCTGAATATTTAATGTCAGTGAGGAATGTTGAAGTTGTTTGCGGGGAGGTATGGAATGAAAGATAAATATAGTGTGAACTTACAAGACTACGAGGAAGAAGGTTTTGAAATTGAACCGACAATAAAAGATAAATTTAATTTAAAATCTCCATCGTGGGATATATCAATAACAAAGCAGGACTTAGTTAATATTAAGCTCATGATAGAGGAGATATTAGAAAGTGAATAAATACACCGAACTATCTGATTTCGAAATTAATAAAAAGGTTGCTGAGTATCTTAAATTAAACACAATTGCATACGAACGTACTGAAATAGTTTTGTTTGATGATATGGATGCAACGCCTTTCGACCCTTGCAATGCCCCATCTGACGCATGGCGATTAATACTAGACGCAAAATTATCCATTCACCCTGACTTTAATAATGACTGTAATTCATGGATTGTTCGTAACGTCCATATACCAATGGTAAATGAAAATAATTTAGCACGTGGAATTAGTATTGCTTATTTATTAATGAAGGATGCGGAGAATGAAAGCTGATTATGGAGGTAGCCATACACCAAAGGAATTGCGTGATAGATGGCAAACTCCCCTACCTTTATTTACAGCATTGGACGCTGAATTTGGTTTTTATTTAGATGCCGCAGCCGATAAAAATAATACACTCTGTTCTCATTACCTCACCGAAAAAGACGACTCATTAAATTGCGACTGGGAAAGTTACGGTGCTATTTGGGTGAATCCCCCGTACAGTGAAATTCAGCCTTGGGTTAATAAGGCCGATGAACAATGCAAAAGGCAATTACAACCCGTCGTTATGTTAGTTCCTGCTGATACTTCTGTTGGTTGGTATGAGTCAGCATTAGAAACAGTTGATGAAGTTAGGCAAATTACAGGAGGTAGAATATCTTTCATTAATGCTGAAACAAAAAAACCAGTTAGCGGAAATAATAAAGGTTCTATGTTTTTAATATGGCGACCTTATATAACTCCTCGCAGAATAATTAATACTGTAAATAGAAATTATTTATTAAATATCGGCAATAAAATATTAAATGAATGGAAAATAGCATAGGTGAATTATGACATTTACTGAATTTTCAGGGTTAATAGCACTATGTTTACTAATTTATTTAATTGAAACAGGACAAGCGTAATTATGGACATTATCGACTCAGCAAATGAAACAAACGAACTATATATTCAAGTGTCATTATCAAATCGCAAGGCAACAATAAAATCATACAACGGAATGTGCATCTGGTGTCACGAAGAACCGGTAGCACCTAATAGCGCATACTGCAGTAAAGATTGTGGTGATGACCATGAGCAATATAAACGGAAGAATGGATAGGAGAATGAAAATGACTAACTCAGATTTAATTGTAGAAAAGGATGTTTACGAATGGATCGGCGTTAAACGTACCGCATTGTGGCGTTTAAAGAAAGAGTGTGGATTTCCTAAGCCTGTCCTGTCTCGACCAGCAAAATATAAAAAATCAGCGATACAGCAATGGATAGATAACGGTGGAATTAACCAGAAGCCAGCTTCTTAACATGCCAGAATATTTTATCTGCATACATCTCATAAGCGCTTCTCTGATCATCTATCCAATCATGTTTATTGTAAACAGCCATTACCCCGCCAAGTTCATGCCCCAGCATCTTTTCCGTCACATGGGGCATCACGCCTTCACTAGATAGGTTAGTCACAATAGAACGTCTAAAGTCATGTGTACGCCACTCAGGAATATCAATTGATTTTCTAAGCTTATTCATGAATTTATTAGCTGACGACCTATCTATCGCTTTATCTATCTCCTGACCAGCAAATAAAATCTCATTACCGTTATTTAGCAATCTTTCTATATATGGCTCTACCTGTTTGAATATTGGGCGCCTAATAATATTACCCATTTTTGAATGCTCTCTTGGCGTTGTCCATATCATATCTTCCATATTGAATTCATAGGCGTTTGCCAGTCTCATCTCAGAAAGACGAGAACCATACAGCATTAGCATCTGATGAAGCAGTTTATTAGAAGTGACTATTTTACAGTTTTCCAAAGCAAGCCAAATTTTGGCGAGTTCTGTGTACGTAAGAACTCGATCGCCAATATCGGGCCTCTTGCCAATAGTTTTAGGGCTTAACTTAAGTACTTCGCAAGATGAAATAAATTGACGACTAATACACCAGTTAATAACAGATCTGAGTTGCATTAAAAGCACCCTAGCCTTCTTTGGGTTTGTCTTTTCTTGTTTATCGAAAAATTTAACCCACGATGAAATGGGTACATCAGCAACAGGAGTATTTGAAAATTGTGTGTACATCGTGTTGTACACGATCGACTTATATAATGTTTTGGTGTTCGGTTTTAACTGTGACGCATATTTATCCCACCAGTAATCTAGGCAATCTTTTAATGACGCCTCGGTCTCACCTTTTGAAAAATATATTTTTGGGTCAATCCCTTTAGTGTACAATTCACGCATATCTCCGATAATGACCCTGGCCTCTTTTAGGGATATTGCTGGATAGTGGCCGACAGTCAACCTGACAGCCTTACCATTCCAGCGATATCTATATTGAAATGCTATTGTTCCGTTAGTGGATATGCGAGCGCTAAGGCCGTCACCATCAGTTAACTCTGGTTTTCCTGAGTATGGTTTATTGAAAAGGCTTCTTAGTTTGGTGTCGCTTAATGCCATCGCTTTATCTCATGTACACAATGAATATTTCGTTAATGTACTCAATATGTACAAAATGGCAAGCGAACTAAGACATAAAACATAAAAACACAAGAAAACATAAAAGAACAAAAATGAACTAACAACTTGATTCACTCACCACAAAAACGGTACTATACGGACACTGAGAAACAGTTAAGCACCCTCTCGCAAAATGTTCCCTTAGTTAAATGGATATAACGAGCCCCTCCTAAGGGCTAGTTACAGGTTCGATTCCTGTAGGGAACGCCAGTTATAACAACCTATCATTTTACCCACTGCTTATTCTCGCTATAAAGAATAGGTTATTTATTAACAATACCCAATGATAGTCTGGTGATTTAATAAACCCTTATCAAAAATAATAACTTTGATTGTCGATAAATTGGCCTAAATTCCTATTTCACTGTCTGCACCACAGAAGTAAATCAAATCTATATTCGGTAGCTTATATCACCTGTTATGGACAGGAGAATTTAAATGATACTTTGGCTGATCTCTTTTGGCTTAATTTCAGGTATTACTACATGGTTATTTGGTTTTGGCGGTGGTTTTGTTACTGTGCCCCTACTCTATACTCTGATTCTTACACTTTGGGCTGGTGATAGCTTAGCGGGTGAACATGCTATGCAAATTGCTGTGGCTACCTCTGCGCTCATTATGCTGTTTTCCGCTATTATTACGACCCTAAAACACCATAAGGCGAAAAAAATAGATTGGAAATTAATTATGATCTTATTTTGGGGGATTGCATTTGGTGGGATCTTCGGTGCCTTACTTGCCTCAACCGTCCAAGGTGAATGGATCCGATGGATTTTTATTGGCTATCTATTCCTTACTATCTTAGATTGCTATTTTCGCCCCGGATTTATGGCGCCACGCAAAGAAATACAAAAAGTAACCAACAAAAAAGAAGCGTTAACTGGCACTATTATTGGCATTATTGCAGCTTTTTTAGGTGTAGGTGGAAGTGTTATGACCGTACCTTTATTACGCCGTAGAGGTATGTCAATGACTCAATCGGCTGCAATGGCAAACACATTGACATTCCCTTTAGCATTAACGGCAACACTCACTTATATCTTATTATCTTTCACTACCCCGTTAGGGGATAGCGCTGGGTTTGTTGGCTATATTTGGATAAAAGCAGCCGTTATTCTAATTTGTAGTACATGGATAGGATTAAAAATAGCTGAACGTTTTTTATCACGTATACCGGATAAATGGCATGCGAGAGTTTATCCGCTGTTATTGATATTGGTGTTAGTCGTTATGCTGAACTAACCCGCTAACATACCTCTGGACAAGGCAATTCTTATCTATCTGTATTGCCTTTAATATTTCACACAAAGTGAAATTGTTACATTTACTCGACTGAATAGTAGCGTATTTTGACACCCTAGACACAACCCAATAACCATTAATATAATTAATTAAAAATTATACATAATGAATAATATATTATAATTTATCTTATCTTTTTTATGATGGCATAATTATCTACCTCTTAGATAAATTAAATCTTAATTGACATTTAATTCTATCTTTTATAGATATTTCATTATTAAAATAAGACATTATAGCAAATATAATAAAATAGCTTCTTTAGCTTAAGAAAATTAAAAAACTTGTTTAGTCTTTATTTCAATAACAATTTAATTACAATTAAACCTCTCACCGATATATATAAAAATACACATCGATTGGAAATTATATCAATTTTTTTTCTTACCTTAATAATATATTATAGATACACTTTAAAAGAATAAATCATTCCCATAACCATATGAATATTAAAGGCATGGTTATTTTTTTATAAAAGTCTTAATTCATTTCCTTTAACAATAACCAGCCCCTAACTAATGCCTTAGAAGAAAATAATTATCATTTTACTTTGTCTCTATTTGTTAAATTATTTTATGATATTTATTAACTTCTTTGTTGCTATTATTTATTATTTCCAACTAACTCATCACTTATTAATGAATAAATTGAAGACACCATCAAATATTTATTTAACCAACTGTATATAATATTTAGCTATAAGAAGAAACTGGAGGTTATATGAGTATTAGTCGTCGTTCTTTTATTAAGGGGATGGGTATAGGATGTGTTGGTTGTACGGTGGGAAGTTTACCACCAGGGGCCCTCGCACTTAATCCAGTAACATCTCTTAAGGGTCAGTCTAAATTAACACCAAGTTTGTGTGAGATGTGTTCTTACCGTTGTCCTATAGAAGCTCAGGTTGTTAATAACAAAACTGTCTTTATCCAAGGTAACCGAAATTCACCACATCAAAAAACTCGAGTCTGTGCGAGAGGAGGCAGTGGTGTTAGCCTTATTTATGATCCAAAACGCATTGTAAAGCCCATGAAACGCAAAGGCCCTAGAGGTGCCGGAGAATGGGAAGTTATTAGCTGGGAACAAGCTTATACAGAAATTGCCGAAAAGATGGCAAGCATCAAACAACATTATGGTGCTGAAAGTATCTTTTTCTCATCAAAATCAGGTTCTCTTTCCTCTCATTTATTTCATTTAGCGGCGGCATTTGGGTCACCAAACACCTTTACGCATGCATCAACTTGTCCTGCGGGCAAAGCCATTGCTGCATCGGTAATGATGGGTGGTGATTTAAAAATGGATCTCGCAAATTCTAAATATATTCTTTCTTTTGGTCATAATCTTTATGAAGGAATTGAAGTTGCAGAAACCTATGAATTAATGACGGCACAAGAGCGTGGTGCAAAATTAGTCAGTTTTGATCCTCGATTATCCGTTGTTTCCAGTAAAGCAAATGAGTGGTTTGCTATCCGACCCGGTGGCGACTTACCTGTTCTAATGGCCATGTGTCATATTATGGTAAAAGAAAATCTTTATGATAAAGATTTTATAGAAAAATTTACTGTCGGTTTCCCTCAATTGGTGGAAGTATTACAAGATACCACGCCTGAATGGGCACAAGCTCACTCTGATGTTCCTGCAAAAGATATTATTCGCATAACACGTGAAATTGCAGCTAAAGCTCCTCACGCATTAGTCATGCCAGGCCATCGCGCAACCTTTAATAAAGATGAAATTAATATGCGCAGAATGATCTTCACCTTCAACGCCCTACTGGGAAATATTGAACGTGAAGGTGGCATGTATCAAAAGAAAGCTGCTGCAAAATATAATAAATTAGCGGGTATCAACGTTGCGCCTGAATTAGCTAAACCAACCGTTAAAGGCATGCCTAAAATTACGGCAAAACGAGTCGATGCTACAGCGCCTCAATTTAAATATATCAATAAAGGCGGCGGTATTGTTCAATCTATCATTGACTCCACACTCCATGGTGTACCTTACCAAACCAAAGCTTGGATTATGTCACGCCATAATCCATTTCAAACAGTAAGTTGCCGACCTGATCTAGAAAAAACAGCCCAAAAACTCGACTTAATTGTCAGTTGTGATGTGTATTTAAGTGAAAGTGCATCTTATGCAGATTATCTGTTACCAGAAAGCACTTATTTAGAAAGAGATGAAGAGATTTCTGATGTCTCTGGTTTAAATCCTGCTTATGCATTAAGACAACAAGTTGTCGAACCTATTGGTGATACTAAACCAAGTTGGTTAATTTGGATGGAATTAGGAAAAAAACTGGGGTTAGCAAGTTATTATCCTTGGGAGAACATGGGAGTTCGTCAACTTTATCAAGTAAAAGGGGATGAAAATCTCTATAAAGAGATCCACCAAAAAGGCTATTTATCTTATGGTATTCCGCTACTTTTACGTGAACCATCCTATGTAAAAGCCTTTGTTGCACAATACCCAGATGCTATCAAACATGTTGATAGTAACAATATGATGGAAAAATCTCTTTCTTTTAAATCGCCAAGTGGCCTTATTGAGATCTATTCGGAAGAGTTAGAAAGTCTATTAGAGAATTATGGTATTCCTCGTTTCCATAATTTCCCATTAAAACAAAAAGATGAACTCTATTTTATCCAAGGAAAAGTCGCAGTACATACCAATGGTGCGACTCAATATGTACCTTTATTAGCAGAGCTAATGTGGAAAAATCCTGTCTGGTTACATCCTGATACCGCAAAAAGTCATGGAATTAAGCATGGTGATGAGATCATTTTAGAAAATAGCGTAGGCAAAGAGAAAGCCCATGCCTTAATTACGACGGGTATTCGTCCTGATACGGTGTTTGTCTATATGGGATCAGGTTCTAAGACCGGCGAAAAAACGCCAGCAACCACGAATGGGATCCACTGCAGTAGTTTATTACCTCATGAAATTAGCCCTGTTTCAGGCACTGATGTACATACTTCAGGCGTCAAAATTAGTCTGGCTTAAGGAAAAAAATAACGATGAATAGCAACTCTAAACAATTTGTCATGCTACACGATGAAAAACGTTGCATTGGCTGTCAAGCTTGTACCGTAGCATGTAAAGTCATCAATGATATTCCTGAAGGATACAGCCGACTACAAGTACAAATTCAAGGCCCTCATAATGATGAGGCAGGAGACCCACATTACCAATTTTTCCGAGTTTCCTGTCAACATTGTGAAGATGCGCCTTGCGTTTCTGTCTGCCCTACAGGGGCTTCATTTATTGATGAAAATGGTATTGTACAGGTTAAAAAAGAGCTCTGTATTGGCTGTGATTACTGTGTTGGTGCTTGTCCTTATCACGTTCGATATATCAATCCATTAACACACATTGCCGATAAATGTAATTTCTGTGCTGATACTCGACTAACAGAAGGTGAGTTACCCGCTTGTGTAACGGTATGCCCAACTGATGCATTGGCATTTGGTCGCATAGACTCACCCGAGATCCAAGCTTGGATCAAACAAAAATCCGTTTATCAATACCAATTAGATAATGTCGGAAAACCAAATTTATTCCGCCGTAAAGAGATCCATCAGGGAGATAAAGCATGACAAGTATCTGGGGAGCCGAACTCTATTATACGCCAGATTACTGGCCTGTATGGTTAATTGCAGCAGGTTTGATCATTGTCGCCATGATTGCCATATTGGTGCTACATGGTTTTTTACGTTATGCACTGGCACCTAAGCAAAGTGGTCACTATGAAGAAGAGCGTGTTTACTTATACTCTAAAGCCATTCGTTTTTGGCATTGGGGTAATGCCTTACTGTTCATTCTTCTATTAATCAGTGGATTGTTAGGCCATTTTTCTATCGGTAATGTTCCATCGATGGTACTACTACACAAAATCTGTGGTTTTATTCTCATCGCTTTTTGGATAGGTTTTGTTGTAATTAACCTAACCACAAATAATGGTGTACATTACAAAGTCAGACTGCAAGGATTAATTGGACGCTGTATCAAGCAAGCTCGCTTTTATCTTTATGGTATTATGAAAGGTGAACCACATCCTTTTGCCGCGACTGCAACAGATAAATTTAACCCTCTCCAACAACTTGCTTACTTAGGTGTTATGTTTGGGTTAGTTCCACTACTTCTTATCACAGGCGTACTATGCTTATACCCTGAAGTCTTAGGTTATGGCTATTGGATGTTAAAAGTACACTTTATATTAGGCATCGTTGCACTCATGTTTATTTGTGCACACTTCTACTTATGTACTTTAGGCGATACCTTTACACAAACATTCCACAGCATGATTGATGGGCATCATCGACATCAAAAACATGGTGAAAGCACAACAACAAAAAATTGATTATCCCTTGTTGATAATTATTAATATCCTCATGCCTGCTTATCGAGCAGGCATTTTTACGTATTGGTATTTTTAGCTAAGATCACTGATACGTAAAAATACAGATTATTCTCCTATTCACTACGATTTTTTTATTTATTATTAACAGAACAAAATTGATATAGCTTAATTTTCTAAAAATGAATCTTTTTATGATGATATTCTACTAAATTAGTGTTTTTTTGAACTAGCTAGTTTTAATTTTATTTTTACTGAAATTTTTTATATATTAAAAAATATAATTAACCAATCTTTTATATAAAAAATTTTAGTCATAAATAATAGTAAAAATAGCGACAAAAAAGATATGTTATAGGTAACGGTCAATATTATTATACTAATGGAATAATTTAGATATTCTTATTACTATTAAAAAATAAAAATGCCCGTTAAGGGCATTTTATTTAGATTCAAGGCGTAAATTGATAATAAGATAATTCTTATTACTAAATAATTAGATTAACACTCTCATAAGAATCATCTTATTTATCTAATTATTTGTATACTAGCTAACTTTCTAATTAAAAGCTTACAATCAGAAAATAGAAAGAGCCTTATTATCGAAATGAGCTGGGATATGTTGTTCATTATTCTCAGGAACATCAACCATTCCCCCCATAACATCTTCAAAGAAATTACCTATATTAACACCTAACACATCAAGGACTTTAACTAAGCAATCAATGTCGATACGATTAACTCCACGTTCGTAGCGAAATAATTGCTGTTCACTAATATCGATTTCTTTTGCTAACTGAAATACGGTATAACCTTGAGATTTTCTTAATGATTTTATTTTTTGTCCAACAGCGTAAGCAACTGGATACTTGTTACTCATAATATGTTCTCGCTTTTCACTTTGATTGATATCTAATTTATAATAGTGCGGGCCATCATTAATAATATATGAAAAAATATAATATCATGGGCACCTTTTTTAATTTTATTAAAATAATATTTTGACTTGATAAGAGTATTACAATTCATAACAACACTTATCATATGTAAATAATATACTACGCATTTAAACACTTTCAACCAATCAAAAAATGACAATAACGACTAACACCTTTACTCTTACTAGTTATTAATACCTAGGATAAGTCATAAACACAATATAAATCAATAAGTTAAAATATATTAAATATAAATATAGTCTTTTTTTATCTTTAGAAACACTCATGTATTAGATTTATATTCTATCAACATAATAATTTACGAATGAATATATCAAATTGATAAAAAAATAATCAATAAATTTCAGTCTAATTTATTTAAATTTGTGAATTAACCTCGTTAATAGAACATTTTTTACATTTTTACAAATAATATTGAGTAATCTCAATAAATTCTAATTAATACAAAATGATACAGATTAAAACCAATAGAAACAATCAGTTACATAATTTTCATAAAGTAATAGAACTCGATCTAATTTTAAACATTTGTTAATTAATTTATATAAGCATAAACACTTAGCATTAGAGTACTTATTAAATTTAAATAAATTTCCAATTATTATTTACTATAATTTGAATTATAATTTCAATTATGGATTATTATTTATTTATATTTTTTCTTGTTCTCTTATTAAAGAAAATCCAAATAGAAAAAGACCATAAACAGAAGAATAAATGATAAAAATCATTTTATATCATAATGTTATAATGTATTTCTTAATGTATAGAACACCTGACACTCTACTAAAAATATGCCAGCATAGCTTTTTACTACCTTCCGCAAACCACCTATTTAAACAAAAGAACTACTTATCAGTTATTGTAACCTAGGGTAAATATTTGCTATGTTGAGCTGTTAAATGACCATTTAACAATGATCTCATTTTGTTAAAAATTCAAAATCGGATGATCCTTTAATCCTAAGTGTAAATACTTATTTCTTATAAAGCGTATTTTTGCCTCTCTGCAAACATTAATATTTTTATATAATTTATCTTTCTGCTATATACACAATTTTCTCTTTTTCCGCGTAAAAAAGGAATTTCCCCCTTTAAGACAACATCTAAACAAATGAAAATATCGTTTATTGGCATAGATCATTTTCCTTTAAAATCATCAAGATAATAAGTTGATAAAAATCAATAATAGAAATAAACCTTTTAAATCAAAAAATTATCTTAAAAAGATTGTTCAAAAAATAGCACTAAAAAAACTATATTTCAGGGAAAACACATCATAATTTTTAATTAAAAAGGTAATTTGATTACTAACCACATAAAAATATTAAGGGTGTTTACTGTAAAGGATAATTTTTAATTATTTTTATTTTAACCCATATAAAAGCCACAATACGTATAACTAACTAGCAATAAAAAAATACTTTTTTTTAAAATTAATTTAAAAATTTTATCTATATCAAGGTGATAAAAAACGAATATCCTTGACGTTGCTATTTTTAAACTATCTTATAAGCAATTAAATAACCTATGTGCACTCAATAAAAGTATCATCTTAGCTATTTCTCTCAGTAATTTTGCTAATCCTTTTAAATAATCATTTCATCATCAATCTTTTTAACACTACTAGTAGGCTAAATAAGTCGGTAATCAACCCCTTATAGCACAAAAATAACTCAGATCGATAAATAGGAGAGCAAAACTGGGATCACAGCTCTGTATAAAGCCACCAAGTAGCAAGTAGCAAGTAGCAAGTAGCAAGTAGCAAGTAGATAGATAGATAGATAGATAGATAGATAGATAGATAGATAGATAGATAGATAGATAGATAGATAGATAGATAAGTCAATAGGTCAATAGGTCAATAGGTCAATAGGTCAATAGGTCAATAGGTCAATAGGTCAATAGGTCAAT
>DWQX01000020.1:0-88683 GCA_018245475.1 Pharmacophagus antenor
TATATATATATATATATATCGTATAGCGTTAGTCTACACAATGAAACGCAAAAAAGTTATGCAGATAAGAACTAAGCCTTCTTCTTAGGTCAAACATTTAATTTACTCAGGAACTTGCATTCAATCATAATACGCGGTAACATATTTGCGGTGTCTTTAACACAGATAGCAGAGGTAGTTAGGGAAACCGGTATCTGGAACATTTTAACAGGCTTTGGCTTAATGCCCTATTGTTTCATTAAACACAAAGAAAGCGCTGTTCTAACACTGCATTGCGTTCGGCCGCACTTATCAGATCAAGTCTTTATGTTAACCGTGGACGGTTTGCATTCCATTATTGCATTTCGGGTGAAATGTTAGGGGTTACTTTGTTTCTACTGGAAATCATAAAGTTACCACGTGTACTTGAAAGTGGATGTTCTTGTAAAGACTTTGAATTGCAATGAAAAATTCTTTAATTTTTCACTCCTTTTAATCCTGTGCCGACTTGTTTATTTCATAAAAAATACACTGCGGATTTTATTTCGGAATAGAAGCTTAACGAAAAATAAGTATTCACGGGATATTCATACAAATTACATAAACTTTTATTAACACCGACATATTTGTTATAACTGCAATGCTATTAATTAAAAAATAAATAAAAAAATATATTTTTTTATTGAACACTTTTATATGCCAATGGTTTGGCATAAAGATTGACAATTAAAAAAATTATAAATATTTTTATATGTCATCGCAGTATGTGGATTATGTTGTAATATCTCAAATATTTGAAATTTATTTCTGCCATTGCTAGTTAATTAAACAAATTTGCGGATTATGATATTAATAATAACAACATTGTCTGTTAATAATGTTCTCAAGTATTTCGAAATGGTTCCGATAAGTTTCGCAAACTAAAAAGATCGATAGAGATAAATCTTTTATGACGGCCGTCATTTGACGTAAATACATCGCGTTTTTTCTATAATAAATAATAAAATTTCCATCATAGATTTTAAAATTGAAATATCATCTCAAAATTGATACAGTGGCGTCCGCTCTCACAGTCCGACGCGTTTCATTAGTGGCGGCCATGTTGTTTTGTTTTCCGAAAACGCAAAGACAAAGGTTCACACGCTCAAAAATGAAATGTTGTCACTGCTATTATGATGCATTTTCAATTATTGACCGATACAATTCAACTATAACACAATCGGAATTTTTAAGAGCATGATATCTTTTCGATACCATTAGGATGAATTAATAAACAATGTTATGAGTTATGATGTTATGAGTACTGTTGATGGAGTTGGATAAAATCCATATTGTGCAAGTAATTTAAGGAGATGGGTTCAATGCTAAATTGTATATATAATCGGAAAATGTCGAAATATCTTTTTTTTTACGCGGTCACAGGAACAATTAATGCCTTCCTAATTTCGGTCCCCAGTGGAGATAAAGTTGAAAATTATGCTAATACGGACATCAAATGTGTTCATGTGGTCAATTAATGAATATCGATAATCGGAAATACCGCAAATGTTGGTTTATGTCGTTGGGTGGTAGATCGATTTCGACGAAGGTGAAGTCCAATCTGATTCAATATAGATTTGTTAAGAACGATGTGTGGGTAACATACATCGTTTTTATCCTGATTAAATATGTGGGGATATTCTCCAAGATATTTGAAATTATTTATATCTTTGCTCGAAATACGCCCAGCTAATTAATGTTTACTATAATAATACTACTGGAACACCAAAAAAGTCCTGCTTACTGTACTAGAGAAAAATATATAACTAGCTAGATGACCTTCCCCTTCATCCGCCCTTTGGGGGTGGAATTTAAAAAATGTCTCTAGGACCACAGATTGAGAATGTGCGTTACTTTATAATGGTCAGTTAGTCAATACTGATATTTATACGTATAGATAAATCACAATCGGAACAAAACTATGAGACAGACACGCAAAGCAAGCAATTATTACATTGGTGTACAGGTACCACACTTATTTGTAGAAGCTTGTCTTTTAGACACATCACAGGATAATATTTAAACTATTTCCTATTTGATATTTAACTTTTTTTATTTTCTTTTTAAACAATAGCAAGAAAGATTGATATCTGTGTTACGGTTGTAGATTATAAACGTAATCTCATTAATGTCACTATAAAATTAAAAATATGTTACATTTATAAACATACTTTCAGACATGGCTATATACTGAGACATGGCCATTAAATAATGGTTATTAACTCTAATAACCTCGTATCTGCAAACCCTATTAATTTATTTAAAACGGTGTTAAACTACAATGTATTAATTTGTACAATGTCGTTGTATATTCATATTTTATAATTTTGATGTTAAAATCTCTGAAATCATTATTGAATTAACTATGTCTTACATTGTAGTCAGTTATTGAATTAACTGAAATTACTATTTCTAGTAATTACAGCAACGATTTCTAATCTATTCACCCGTGGCCGAAATTCGACCATAATTGATTTAAATGTCATTTCTTTTACTAATATATAAAACATAAATATGCATTAGATAAACTATCAGTATGGCATAACCTTTATTATTATTATTTTTGATAATCAGTAACACAACAGTGAAATAATATGATAGGTGTTTTAACGTTGACTAACCTCTGCCTGATGAATATGCATTTGTGTGTGTATATGTGCGTTGTGTCAAACGCATGGTAGTGTGTGTAAATTTTTTATCGATTTGACGTTTTTAAATATTATTATTATAAAAAAATATTATTAGCATACCTTCTCAATGTAAATTTTAACTGTGCTAAATTTCATACTCCATAGTCCGTGTGCTTCTAATAAAAAGGGGTAGAAACTTTTTGCTTTACGTATTATTGTATAGATTTGACGCCAAACATATTACATTTCTTTTTTATTTCATATAATTTGAATATTGAAAGATTGTTTCGTCATCGTGTCGTGTTTGATTGTATTACGTCGTACGGATCGTCAGTCCCTTTTCGCAGTCATCAATTGGCAACATTTTAACCCTACGGGTGCTAAAGTCCGTTGGCGTTATAAATTGTGTCTGACTCATGGGCGGGCTTACCGACGCATCTTAATTGTATTAAAATGTATTCCTTTCCTACGACTCGTGCGTCTTGCTGACCAGTTGGCAGTGTTACTAGTCTATTAGAGAGTATATTTTTATGAATAACATAACATAACATAACGTCTAAGAAAACATCTACGAGGTCACTGACGTCGAATTTACGACGAATAGAACAATATATTCATATAATTAACTTCTCATTTAATTCTACTAGTAGTGTTGTACTATCGAATTTATAAGAGGAGCTAGAAAGTTCTCAGTATTGTCAATTGTACCAATGAAAGTTTTTGACAATTGACACATAATGCATTAAATTTTTCGATGGCGTGTTAAATGTGTAAAGATACAGAGCTATAACAATTGACTTTATTATGTAAGTCATTAATATAATTAGGAACAATGTCTGCTGACAGTCTTCAGTATTTATTTTTGAAAAAAAAAGGAAATAACGTAATAAAAAAATTGTATTCTATTTTAATTGAACCATTTTGAAATACTGACAATTTAAATTATTTATAATCATTTCCGGTCTAGTTATAGCGTTTTCTAATTAAAACTTCTCTATTTCAATTTCATTTGTGCACTCAGCCACATTTTGTCGTTTGAGCTGCGTACGTTTTATACAATACTAAATCAAATAAATGTCGCCAATTTAATACTGCGTGCGACGTATACAAATTGTTATTTATTTAATGACAACACTCGTAATAGCGGTCAAATTGGGGCTACACCTCTGCTGTATACTTAGTTCTGCGAGTCGGGAAATATCGCAAAATAACGTGTTTAGAGCGCACCGAGTGCTGTGTGGTCCGCCGCGGGCGAGCGCGCTTGACGGATCAATTACTTTATTGTTGCGCCGTTGCCGACCCGCGCCGGCTGGTCCTCCTCTTAGTTCCTCGCTTTTTAGGGCTGTCAACTACATGTATACATTAATAGCGCTTAGAAATAATTTCTGAAATTATTTACGTGACGAAATTAACAACCTTGTTCGTAACAATGAGGGGTTTAGACGTTTCCTAAGATTGCGTTTATCGCTTCGAGTCGAAATCTTGACACGTCAGTTACATTGTAGTTAATGTAATTTTCAAAAGAGATTATATTAATTTACTTACTTCGAGATCTTCAATACTATTTAATAAGTTAGCCTGTTTATTACTTACACGATAAATAACTATAATTTCACCACTAAATAATTTTCAACATAAGTGAATAATACTCACGTTGGAATTACTGCTATTGTATTTTTATTAAGTGAAAAAGGACACGAGCTACGACCTGAGCATACACTTTGATATTGCATTTATTAAAACTTGACTAATTTTAATATCCTAAAGCACCAATCACTAACAAATAACGCGGAACCAAAGTTGAGAAATGTTAATATTAAAATAGATAAATAAAAACGCCCAATATTACTGTGTTCCCGTTTGGAACTATTATGGTATCCACCAGTCAGCATTTTGACAGCTTTCGTGGCGAGTTTTACCATTTGCTTTGTAGATTAAATTCCAATTACGCAGTCACATGAGTAAACGAATCCTAAAAAATTGCAGTCTTCCAGTAGTCATACATGTGAGAGGTAAAATTATTCCAGTATAACACGTTACAAAAACGAATTTACGGTATAATTATCACTTAACATAATGTGAAATTTAAGTCGTGTTAACCCCTGATAAAATAATTACAACAGTTACAAATTATGTTTCAGAATATAACTGATTGAAACTACTAACGTAATATAAACTAAGAGAAATATAAATGTTACTACATGAAATCGATTTGGAGTATACAATTATCCATAATATTATTACTAAAGATTACAAGTTAATTGGGAGTGCCGTATATCGTAGACTGTTGCTAAGGAGGACCGTTTATAGTTAACACGCGGTAACAGCATCTAAGCGTTTGTTAATTGGGTGGTAATTGGTAGCTAACTCCGCAATAAAACTAGTGATTTTATTGTGGAGTTCACTATCAAATCATTCACCAAGTTGATACAATTTACGTAAGTTGTAAACACCGAATGCATGTAAATAAGAGGAAATAGTGTAAACTAATTTATTACTACCGTCCTGTACAATCTAAGACATATATTTTCAAGTCAATTTATGGTCAGCATTGGTGAGCACAGGTCTATTACTTATCATTAGTTCTTTTTTAATTCAGTGATTAAATACGATTTTTATATAATAAGCTTGTCTGCTTAACTGAATTTCTGAGATCATGTCAGTAATTATGCTTAAAAAAGAGAATATCTCCAAGAAGTTCAGGTAACCCATAAGCTTAACAATTCATCAAAAATATCTATGTTAAACAAGAAGTAACCCAACTTCAGTAGTTAAATCTGTTGGCGTATAATTTTTCTTTGCTGGTAACCCTATGGTATTATGATTTCATGAAACGCCTCCGGTTAAACATAGAATATTTTGTGTCCACAATATGTTGGGAACACTGGCTTTATTAAGGAAAGTGCATATATTTATTTGTTGTACCTATATCTCTCATTGCGGTTAGTTAATAAGTGTTACCCTCAGTAACTTTAAAAGTCATAATGTTATTCGTAAAAATATTGTTTAATAGTTAGAAATAAAATAAAATATTTTCATCTCTTATATATAATTTCTACATAGTCTTTTTTTGCTGCCAACATGGCGCACTGAGTTAACGCTTGCCTTGTGACATGAGAGTACGGGATTCAATTCACGGATCACGTGAGTATAGACGGTGAGTTTCTTCAAACCCGCCAAGGTAGCTACCCCCCTTATCTTGCCAATCTTCGAGCAGAAGATAAATTACTGTGTTCCGGTAGACATACATGCGAGTGCCAGATGTATTCTGGGCGTAGCACGTTTTGAAATTGAGGCTCTATCGAAAATGTCAGCCCCTTGCCGATAAAAAGAATAACTATTTACATATTACTGAATAATAACCTTTCGTACATCTGTAAATAAACGAACTAATATATGTCTTCGACCTTGACCGGAGATGTTCTTACAAATTATGTTCGGAACTAGTTCTTGAAGTTTTTGCATAGCGTGACTGAACTCAATTGAGTTCAAGTTTCGATTTCATTTGACAAAAAACGAGTAGGATTCAGTGGAGTTACTCCATGCATGCCCGAAAGCGGCATACCTCATTTAAGCGATATAATGCACTAAAATTAATAAATCACAATAATTTATAATAGTGTAAACACGACCATAAACATGGAAAGAATAATCGCTTCGTGTTTTTTTTATGTAGATGAATTTATAAGCGCTCAGGTTTTCCCTGCAGCCCCGCTCCTGCTAGAAGTAATATGTTGTAATTACTTTTTAATATATTGTCAACTTGTAGTCAGTGTGGTATTTATAGGTAGGTAAAATACGCAAAATAATTTAAAGAAACGAAAATACCGCTTTTTTTACGATGTTACCACTACAGCTTCTATTGCTGCTACCCGTTGACCTACAAAAGTCAATGTTCATACGTCACTATATTACGATTCGATTTGATTCCCCAGTCAGGGTAATAAAAAAATATCTAGGGCATTTTTCATATACATATAGTACGCCTGTACTATGAGTTATCCAGAGACTGATAAACACATGTAGATATTTTTATATACATCATTTCTATATCAGCAATGGGCCAACACTTGAGCCTATTTTCACACGATGTTAAGTAATAATGAGGATGTGATGGCAAAGCTAACTCGCCCAGAATACTCTGACCCTGACATTTATCACAGCTAGGCCACAGCATGCCAATCGTGTCCAAAATCATACCGTTATCCAGACTGTTTACCCGTATATAGTCCTGGGAATCGATTTATAGATATTTGCGTTATAATACGTGCGGTAAACCGCTTTGCCATGGAGACTGACTAAGAATTGTTTTTCTGACATATGTAAAATCAAAGTAGCTGTCTTGAATACGTCAAACGCTCCCTAGGGCACAAATAAAGGTCGCAACGACAAGCGTTAATAAAAAAATAAAAGTGTTTCCGTGTACCAATGTACCACTTGTGTGGCAAAAGGAAACAGTTGTAAGAACGAACCCATGTGTCAAGTTCATGTTTCATTCTAACAAGATTAACCAAAATTTTCTCAAGAAAAAATTTTCAAAATGACGTATATTATTCAAAATAAATGATGTGTGGTGAATCATGTTTAATTTTTTAATACACTAAATAATTACTTACATTCCGTTAAGACTAAATTAAATGAAAATTATGCTTAAACTTTTTTAAGTAAGCCATTCGTTAAATACACTGCTACATCCGGGTTAAGTCTCGAATAATAATCAATCTAATTCTTTATTAGCTGCGAGGTTGTAATTAAAAAAATAAGAGCGCGTTATAAGATGTCAAATCCGACGCCCGTTCATTGTGATCACGGTATATATTTCTTTTTTTCTCCTAATAACTCTCGAGTTTTTGTACCTCACTCTAAATGACTAAGCCATGATATTAAAATGCTATTAGTCTAGATGAGCGAACGATATATCATTTTGGGGGCGGCGATATTATCGTGCCTAAATGCGGACAGGAATTTCGATGTCTCAATTTTTTTCTTTCGGCCTTTGGCCGCACCGAAAACAATGTTGCGCCCGCCATTAACAGGTCAGGCGGATGTATCAATGCAAAATGAATTCGGGACCGCGATGTCTTACGATTGTTTATGTGAGAGCGGTCGTCGTCTCACGGTGGGAGATGGCCGTCAATGAATCTCAGAATAGACCTCCCGAAACGGGCTTATAGCAGTTGCTAACAATAATCTAATAGAAGTCTCTAATAGAGTGAGAATTGAATTAGCTATAACTTATAGCCTATATCAATATCGTGTCTAAGGTACATCAATTTAGATGATGAATTATGTTGCTTGTAAAACTATAAATAAATAATTTTAAAATCATTTGCATGCACATTGTGTAATGTTGAATTTATTTATTAATTTATCATGGTCACGGAGTAATTCAACGGTCAGAAAACTCATCCATGCGTGAAATAACAAACGGATTAAGCAAAGATGACATCGTACATTTCCATGCCCGACTCACGGGCGTCTTTACAATACATAAAGCTGCTCCGTCATACATAAATCATCAGCTCCCGTACATCAGAAGTGTTGAATTTGGCGTTGCCTTAACAATTCGGAGGGATACCGGCTACTTATGTAGTTGTCATCCTCATAAAACGTTTGTAAGGGGCGGAAGATACTTTTTTTCAATCGATCTCTCACTGGGAGGCGACCACACTGACTCCAACATTTCAATGGTCGACCGCGCCTATCCGTAAACATAATAAAACTTTAATATTTACGCTCACTCTAAGCAATAAAGATACAATGAGCAAGTACAGTAAAATGTTATCCGCTGCTCGCTTTTCCGTTGTCTATCAATTGACATTTAACTCTGTGCTTGTATGAAAATGGTTGATTTTTCTTTGTAGATCTAAAAACGTCGCGAGTCGATTCTCGTTGTCCGTTTATAGAACTTATTTGTAAAGTTGCGTATTGTCTTAGAGGAGTAATATTTGCGTTTCGTAATAGCGTAGATAAGCTAGGGATGGGAAAGCGGGAACTATGAGAAATGATTCGTTCGAGTCGGCGTTTTTTATCCCTATTTATTTTTAGCAGTGAGCTGTTTGTAGTATTTCTTTGTAGTTTAACGCAAATAGATATGGTAATTATTAAAGTCTCACATCCCTCCCAAAATGGCTGCATGTATTTATAAAAGTAAAAAATAAAATAAATAAACAATGATATCCAATCTTTTCATAAACAAATAAATTTTATATAATTAATTGATCCAAGTTTTACTTTGTGGAACTCCATGACTCTTTAAAAGAAAGAATAATTTCCTAATTACCTTAGATGCCTGAAGATGCTACGTTTTGTGGCGAAACGCGTTGAGATTGTAAGTTAGTCGTAATATTTGCTTTGGAGACAAAAATAAAATTAGAAAATATTTTTTTGTCCCATTGAATCAAATTTTGTTTTTAGTTTTAATTTCTATGTAAATTATTTATAACTAGGATGGTTGACTTTAAATATTATGTGGAGCAGTTTAAAGAAACAAATATGTGCAATTAACAACAAAGGTACACTTAGATTTACTATAATAATGTTAATATAAACGATCCCAAAGTACCCTACAAAATATATGTATAACAATGAAGAAAGATTTTCAATAAACCTCAGAACACAATCGAAAATCATTACCGCTCCATGTATTGAAAAGTTTTATTGCTTTAAATTGTTCGGACAAAAATTTTTAACACAATTGTTAATTATCGACCGAATTCAGTGGTGCGTGGCAGAATTTGTGACCGAACTTTTTTTTGTTAAAGGATATGCAACATTATTGCGATGACTTTAAACACGAAAGTTCAGTGCAAAGTTGGTTAATTAAGTATTTTAATGGTAATTGCAGCCATAACGTGGCTTTTCACTTTCGCTAGCCTAAATTTTACGCTGGCCTTTATTACTGACTCCCGTTCAAGATCAGGTGTGCAATGAGTAAAGCGAAAAACGCCTCTGTTACTTTATAAGTGACGGTTACAATGATAATAAAAAAAATCAAATTACACATTTTATTCTACCTATTGCAAAAAAATTGTGCGGCTTATGAAAGAATTTCCCTATTTAAGGTAATAAAAAGTACACTTTCACAATTCATGATCTAAATTCACTAATTTATTATTATTAATACATACTTATTTAATTACCATTCTTGAACAAAATATTTTTTATCTACAACGGAATTACACTTAATTTCATTTTCGTATGACGTACTCAATGAAGTCAAATATGAAGAACCGTGCTCGTACAGAACATTTGTGTGACTATGTGTTTGGAAAAAATCCATCATTATCATACTCAAAGACGGAACATCATTTGAAGTTAAAAAGGGAAGCCAATTTGTTGCGACATCAAGTTTGTTAATTTAGATCAGACAAATTAATACATAATAATGTATCTGAATATTTAACGCTTCGGCAAATGTTATGTTTTATTGGTTGAAGAGAAACATCTAACTGCATATTTACGTACATTAATCTTATTTATAAACTAATACCTAAATGCTTCAATTACTTAAGCTAAATATTTGTGATAATAGTATGAAACAAGATGTACAATATTGGAATGAGGGCAGGAATATTAAAAATAAATCTTGCCGCAAACTTATAGGGTTGTTACATCTGCTCCAGTAAAGTCAATGACAGTCCCATACACGAATTTTCGATTAAACGGGGGCATCTTTTCATTGACAGATGTCAGCCATATGTTCAGAAAAAAATCAGCGACACGCGCTGGATTTTTTGCGACATCGGTTTAAGTGCCGTTAAGATGTTACTTGACCAAAACATTAAAATCGACATTTACAAATGGTGTGGCAAATATAAGGAAAACTTTATGGAATTATTAAAAGAATTTTAACTAGTACATAATAACAGTAACAACATATATTTTTTAATAATGACAAAAAATAAATATCTTGTTTAAGCTGCTTCGTATATTAGTTATTAATTTTATTTAATAAACAATATATTATATAATATGTAGTGTTATTCACAGAGGCAAGAGCTTGTAAGTGGTGGACCGCCCGCGTTGAAATCTTTAGTATGCAGCGATAAACTTAGGCACGTAGCAAAGTGATATAAATACTTGTGCATTGAATAAGACCTTAATTATTCTATAATATTTAAGTTTCATAATATTTTTACATTTGTTAAATAAGTATAGTTTTAAACTTAAGTGCCAACAACGTAAACAGTGTGAAATATAATTGCGATATTATTCTAATGTAAGGTATAATTTATACATTCCACAAACATAATGTTATGACATATTAACAATTTTATTACATAATGAATAATTTATGTTATACAAGTATCGAAGTATAAAAACATGTAGGTATACATTTTTTAAATTGGATAAAAAAGAACTAATTCGCGTTACTTGATCGCATAAGTGTAATTTTTAAATTATTTCGTTGTGATCGAATGTATAATACCAGAACATCGGAGCACGTGGTGGCCCGCTGGCGGCGGCGAGCTCGCAGGCTCGCGCGCCGCCATTGGCCGCCGCCGCCCCTCCCATCGGCGCAAGCGCACGTACTTTACCGCGATCCACGCTCTCGTTCATCGACGGGCCCGATTCCAGATTAATTTTTCGATAAACGGTTCGATCAAACGTCTCCGATGTGCATTCGGTGTTGTTTGAATTAAATCTTTACTCATAATAGAGGTGTTGGGAATGAGGTTTATGTCCTATATGGATATTAATTTATTATTTAATATTATATAAATTGAATCTGCAACAAAAACTGAAACATGTTTTAACTTTTATAACAAACGTTACATATACACAGCAATTTTATCAAAAAAAAAATTGTACCTATAATTATTTTGGTTCCTAGTGAAAGTACTATTAATGTAACCTTCGGAAATATGTTTTAGGTAGTTACATCGATATATGTTATAATAATTCAATAACGGGTGCTTAAACTTAAGTCGAAGTGGTGGTACATATGATATTTAGAAATGAAAAAGATTGTAGGGTAGATCTAAATTAATTATTCGAACCAACTTTCATACGAAAACATACTATTGAAATGTAAAACTTTATCCTGCATCTGTTTTAAGCTGAATCAATATTAAACCGAATAGACATTTCAAATATCTTTAAGAATGTTTAATAATAATCTTATTTCTATTAATAGAAACATGAATGAAGACTTAATTAGAAGACGTAGTGATCCAATGACGTCACATTATCTAACGCGATACAGTCGAATTGCATAACGCCAACCTAATGACCCAAACACGACAAAGATTACACGAAAAAAAAAACAGAAGTGTGAGACCAATCGGGCGGTGAGGCAGGTACGGCCTCCCACCATAAGCGACTCCGCCTCGAGAGCCGAGCCGACCGCTTGTCAGACGTTACCGTGCTACGACCGACCGCGCTCATGTGAAGGTACGCGGATCCGCCCATCGCAGAATGAAGTGTCTGTGGTTGTTTGTGCTCACTGTTCTGTGTATAAGGTGCGAAGCCGCTGGCAGCAAGCCTCGGAGAGGACGCGGCAGCATGTGGTGGTAAGGAGTTATATTCGACATTTCTGCTTATTATCCGTCTTTGAAATTTTGACTTTACGCCTTATATGTTCACGGTCGATATTTCTATGGCTGCCGAAACTTCGTTTTGATCGTGCTGGTATACTCAAATGTTATGTTCGTAATAATACTATTAAAGTTTAATGTGTTTTATGATATTTTAAACGATGATAATCTCAACGTTCGATTATGGAGTTCTCGTTAAATAAACTTACAATAAACTTTACACAAATAAAATATAATTTTGTAGTATATAGGAGTATTTTAATGTCTGTGACAGGCATGAGTGATAGTTTGTAGCTAGCGGTACATATTTTGTTTGATTCGTCGTTTATTCTTCGCATTTCGTCACAAGTACACGCTTAGTATAAAATAATGCGCAACAAAGTGGTCGTTGTGTTGTGCCGTGATCAGAAGTGAATTCCTTGCATCTAACAACGAGATGGAATATTTAACAAATCATTAAACGAAGCGTTAGTTCACTAACGATACGCTAACGAGTTAACGGCGAATTAAAACATGCGTACTATTAAAAATTTACATTGAACTATTGATAGCTTAAGTCCTATTAAAAGTCTTCACGGATTACTTTCATAAACATGAATATGGATATAACTAATATTAGTAATATATTTATAACTAACATTACTATAATTTTGGTGATACATTTATCATTTACTCATAAAATATTTATGGAGTCTCCATAATAATTAAAATTTACGGCAATTTAAAACTAGCTTTCTAAAATTCATATTTATATAAAAAATTTGTTAATTTAAAAATACTTCCATATTGTCAGTGAATTATTACACAAAAACATTTTATATTTAGGGAATAGTATTAATTAAAAATAAATGAAAAATAAATTCCTTGTTTTAATAAATTAAATAAAGTAATAAATACTTTGTTTCTTTTTAATGTGTTGCGAAATCATTAGATGAGATAAAACCCGTCTCAAATAAATTCTCTATTGTCGCATGAATAAGCTAAGTAATTTCTCAAACAAGCTACACAGTTGTTAGATAATTGTTTTTATACTGAAATTTCTTTCTTAGCATCGTAAATTATAACGCTGCGTTAAAGCTCTGTGCACACTTCTCCTGTGTGATGGACGGGAGCGTCATCTTGATATTTGCGCTTACTATCACTGCGCTCCCGGTATGCGACCTGTCTAATCCCCATTTTAAAGACTTCGATATCTCTTAGAACTTATTTACTCTAATATTATTCCATTCATGAACTTTCATTTAAAAATATTAGAAATTGAAATTTATAAAGAGTACAGCCAGTTCATTTTAAATAGTGTAAACAATATCGAAAATAATTTTGAGGTGATTTAAATTGATATCAGCATTATGAAAATTTTTATGACATATTTATGGTAAAGCTTTAAGTAAATAATTAAAATTACTAAACTACGGTGTACCGGTTTCGCAAGTACCACTGCTCGGGCCACATGAGTAGTGGACTCTAGATTGTGCTAAGATTTTTTCGATTTTACTGGTAAGCTACCACCCTGAATGTTAATCTGCTGTCGAAAAAATATGTGTCTCTTCAGTGAAACATTTTATAGCTAGAGTATTCCGAGGGAGTGCACTGTACAATCTACGGCCTCATTTTCACTAACATTACATGTAATTAAGTGTTAACCAGTTGTCGACGAGAAAACAACGCAAATATACATTATTAATAGCATAAAATAAAATGAATTACGATGCCGTAAAAATATTCATCCTCCGGATATATATATATATATATATTTTCACGTTAATTCATTTTCATCTAATTACGCGTCAAGCGGGCAAATCGTTAATGTAATTTACTCCTTGATGCGTGCGTAAATTTAATTAACGATCACGATAAAGTTAATAAAAGCTTAAACATTAATGTTTTGGGCTGAATTAATATATTGCTTTAACTTCGTCTGGTTTACATGAAATTGATAAAAAAAAATCTTTTAATGCACATTGTACCCTATACTGCATTTCTAAGCCTCATTAACTTATGATAATGTGCTTTTAAGTTTATATATTTACAAATTAAATATTTAAACATAATTTAAAAAATGTTTGTAATAAATGTAAACATTTTAATTTAATGCAAAATTTAATTTTAAAATTTATTAAATAAAATATGATCAAATTCTATATCAAGAAGTAGTTATAACGTATCGATCACTTAATGCCATTAAATGTTCACTATTTAAAATAAGTATTATCATCACTAGTAAATTATAACACTAATAAAATTAATCCCAATGTATAAATGGCAAATTTATTCATGACTAATAATTACAGTTGTCTTGTACATGAAAATCAACACTATCAAATGATAGACAAAATGTAAAAAATAATTATAGCATACGATAAATTATTCAGAAGCTACTATGTAAAGATATAAATACGGTGAACAGACAGAAGCCGTCGGCTGTAAATTTATCCATATAATATAATTAAAGTAATTACAAAAGCTTTCTAATGAAAAACGGTAATCATTAGTGTACTTCAAATAAAACTTCATCATTGATTTAGTAAAAAATATCATTAAAAGAATTCATTTTTACTTTTACGCTTTAAGAAAGTAAATTTAAACGAAAGTGTCAATGTTTCGTTTTCTCTTTGCATTGCCATTTTGTGTAATTTATATCTCTTTCCTGTCCGCCTTCTCTATTTGTTTAAATACTTTTATTACGTGTACACGGATAATAAAATATGTATCGGTTATATAGAATCTTGTTCTGGTTTGGAAGGCGGTTTTTTTGTATTAGAAAAACGGTCGTTGATTATGTTCGACGCACTAGTGGACCCTGTTTGTTTTATAGCAGAATAAGTCCATTATATTATTTCAAAATTAGAATATTATCTCGGAAATATGTAGTAATTTCGTTCTTAACAGTTTTGAAATAGTAAAATAAATTAAACCATATATATATATATATAATTTGAACATAACATCGATAATTCAAAATCTATATTAAATAATTCGATGCCGTATCTAAAATATTTGTTGGACGAAGTTATCTTACACTTATCACGTAGTATCAAAGTGGCTCGTGCTCATTGCATTAAATAAATATATTTCTTCTTGTATACACAATCAAATTCTAGCTGTAATGAAATGCTTAAAATGCAGAAAAAAAATCTACACGGCAAAAAAATAATTCAAATGTTGTAATTTGTTTATGGCTTACTTCGTAACACGATAGCTATCTTGTTTTTTGGATTGTGAATTGTGATTTCTCTCTCTAGAAATATTAAAGTGTGAAAGTCGTTTCAACAAATCAAAAATCGTTTGATAGGGCTACATTAAGTTACACGGTGTTCCATTGAAAGCTGAACCAGACGCTTTTGAATATTCAACACTACAGTGTCTCTGTCGCGACGCAATTTTAAAATTGTAACTGTAACAAGTTCAATCGAATTAATCTCGTTCCTGTAATTAAAATGTTTTCAATGAATGTGATTAAAAATTATATTTATTTTTGTATTATAATGTCAAATTAACGTCTTTGCACTAAAAAAAAATAATAAGAAACATCTAAATGTATACACATTTAAAATGCCTGTCACATATCTCTTAATTACGCAGAGGGAAAAGTTCAATAAAACAATTGAAGCGACATTAAAGTTGCCGCCAAATGCAGACGTTTTTAGACCTACGGGCCGCTTTCAATAAAACGTTTCGGGACTTAGTATATTGAGTTAAAAAAAATTGCCACACCTCAGTTAATTCGTATTCATCAGACGTTGTCCATATTACATTACGTCCGAAATCGCGTGCCGGCGTCACGATAGAATTGATAACGGTGTCCAATATAACTTGACACCCGCTTTAATTTAATAAGTATACGCTGCCGTCAATTTTAAGGTTCAGAAATCAAAATGGAAAGGTGCATCTAATATGGCCGACCAATGCGATATTTTGACGCCTCGTAAGACGCCAACAAATTAAATAATAAAGGGTTATTTTGTATGCGAAATGCGTACGATGAGTCAAAGCAAAACTTTTAAGGGGAAGCTAAATGTTTTGTTACTTATGTTTGTATAAAACTTAGTGCCTAAAACGTATTTACCATTCGTGAGAGTTCTATGATTGGGAACAAATATTTCGATAATATCTTTTATGTACAAAATAGAACTAAAAAAGACAAAAAGATGTTTTCAATACCGTCGACTCTAAAAAGACCGCTTCGTCACATAATACTAGGTAAGAACGTTGTTAAATACAAACCTTTAAAAAAAGTTTTATATAAGATAGGAAAAAATAAATTAACGCTTCGAAATTAAAACTTCCTTTTAGTAGAATCTTAATACTGTACTTACCGGACTCGTCATTTTGACGGAGCAACCATAGATAGTTTAGTATACTAATATTACTTTTTATTTTTAAATTCTGGATCTGGTAACATTGTTCTATACATTTTATTGCAAAACAAGAAAAATAAGAATGCAATAATGCTCGAAAAGAAAATGGTAAAAACGTGTCCGTAAATCTAGTGTTAGAAATAAAAAAGATTAGTAGAAAATATTGTCAAGATTAATTCTCATGAATTTGAGGAACAAATTGTAGATTTATCATTTCAGATACCGTTTGCTGATTGGTTGCATTAATCTTTAAATATAGTTAATAATAACCATGTTGACTAAACACAAATAAATTATTTTTATAACGACGCTTATTAAGATAGACATTTGATTATTCTTAAGTTATTTTTTTTTTTCAATTACATGATTCTATTACAATGCGCATTAACGTCTGGAAAGGTCTTAATGACTTGAATAGTTATAAGTGCCACAAGCCCCCACCAAAGACAATATTTGTTATTTTGACACATTCACACAGGCTTTATCTTTGTGCAAACATCACGTTTACTTGTGAAAGCTATTCACGATTTTTTCCCGGGCATCTCGTGTCTTGTATTTGGTTTCCTACCAAAGTGACAAGTGTAAAGGACTTTACTCATCGACGGATAAATATGGACATCCCTCGAAGCGTTCACGGGAAGTAGACGATTTCTCGTTATTCTATTATAATTAAATAAATTTAATTTAACATTTTTTTTTATTATTTTTATTTAATTTATTTATGTCGTATTTATATTTATGTTTTCATTAAAGTTATTGAACGGTGGCTTAATCAATTTCACGCCGACACAAAAAAAATCATTTCAAATAAAGGTAACTAAGTATCAAGCGACTTGAATAATTAATTAATATTTTTATGTTGGTGTTGGTGTAATATGTTACATTATATTGTTAAAGATAAGAAAATAGTTCAACCTATCTTTATATCGTCCGTCAACTCATATTTTTATGAACGCAAATCGTAAACCGTATCACAGTTTTTAAATAGCCACATTAACGCCCAAAATTACTGCAACGGCTCCATGAATTCTCGAAGGAAACGAGAATATCCGACGAGCGTGTTCATATTTACGTTACACTTGACTACAAAGAAGAGCAAATAGAAAAGTAATACGATTTCCAGAGCGCCGTTGTGCCGCGTTGTACGCACGTAAATTTTAAACCTTACGCCCTCATCATATAACTTTAAACGTTAGCTGCGATAACTAGGAAATGAATCGATACAACGATTGTTCTCTTACCTCAGGATGAACGAGAACACCAACTAAACTGCGAATGTATGATGCGTTTGGACCTTCTCGTTATATCCTTATGTAATGCTGGACCGGTGCAGCAGAAACGCGATGTCGACCGCTCTCGCCTTATGTTTGCCCGCTCGGCCCTCGACGATTAATGCGCGACGCAAATATTTATCTAAACGTCTGCGGATTGACATTTCGGTCGTCAATTGTTTGTTGTCTTTACCTTCTCAAATGAGCATTTCATTTCGAGTTGCACCCATTGCCTTAAGTGGCGTTCGGGTTTTGTTTGTTTTATTTTTTTCTCTCTCTACGATTCTCAGAGTCTCGTCCGTTTTTCGGTGACGATCTCGACGTTGTCTCTCATTGTGGTGACAAAAGGCAATCTTGACGAATGTTAAATCCTTGTGGAACTAAGAAGGGATATAAATGTTTACGTGATTATTGAAAAATAAGTAACAGGTTATGCATGATTATAGCCTAATTAGCTTCTTAAGTAATACTGTTCATTCTTCCACAGGGGCATCGCAAAAGCGGGAGAGCCAAACAATATTTCGCCTATGTCACCCGGAGTTTTATACATGGACGCTGGAGTCCATTCTACGCTGAGGCGGAAGCAACGGCGACTAGCCAGAGAGAACCCTGGCGTGTTGTCAGCCGTTGCCAAAGGTGCCAATATGGCAGTAATAGAGTGCCAACATCAGTTCAAATACAGAAGATGGAATTGCACTACGAGAAATTTCTTGCGCGGAAAGAATTTATTTGGAAAAATTGTCGACCGAGGTGAGTCCTCCCATTTTTGTTGTATTTTCAAAGTTAACGTGTTCCAGTATTTGCTTCCTCGCCGTCCTGACTAGATCAGTTTCCTTTGTACCTGAAAATAAAGTATTGCGGTCTTAATAAACAAATAATTCCTTTAAAATATTTTGCAGTATGTGTATACAAATTTTAAATATTTTGAAACTGCATGTCGACTTGAGATGTATTACTTAAGCAAATTTATGTGATAAGCATAATGGAACCTGAATATATAAAATTATTTATTAGAAACTTAATTAAGGCCTAACGTTGATTTAAGCTGACAATTTAATACTTGGGTCACGTTTATCGATACGTTAATATATTTATAAATCCGCGCAATAAAAAAACTCAACGCTTAAATTGCGAATTTAAGAACACGCGTCATTCGTTTGTCTCAATTCTTGTATCGCAAAACAAAGCAAACAAAAATTAAAAGACTCGACTAAAGGAGATAAACTCTAAATCCTTTTGTAAAATGCTAAAGAAATAACCCTTTAGTACTTGAGTATTTAATCTTTAAAAAATGAAATCGATAACTCGTCACCAAATATAAAATTCGTACTTTGTGAAAAAAAAACTGAACAGCAAAAACTGTTGTTACTTTTTTATAAGTCCCCTTCCTAATCCCAGTTACAAAGAGTAGCTACAAATTAAGTGATATCTTTAGTTGGCAACCCTTTTAAAAGATTTTATCTTTATTCAACGGGAGGGTAGCGCGTCGGGGGCACATATAAAGGGCTCATCAAGATAAAACATCCCGGATCAATTACATGCGACCGAGTGACGTTTGGATTCCCGTTTATCGATGTCTCTTTTTATTTGAATTTCGAATGTTTCTCTTTTAAAATAACGATTGCTTTGCTCAACGTGTTTCAAATACAATTTCGAATAGTTAGTAAAGAGAATTTACTCATAATACTAGAAAGAAATATCTCAATATTATACTGGACTTTTTTTTATTTTATCGCTAAGAGGTACTCACGGTCTGGCAATAGATTCAAGATTTTGATCTTAATCCATATCAATTCCGCTTCGATACATAAAAGAGAAAAAGCTAAAACACGTTCTATCCTATTAACACCGCTGTACAATTGCGCCATCGTTTTTATTTCGTTCATTTCAATAGCGTTAGATGTTATCTGTTGATAAATATCAGCAAAAAGATTCCCATTAACTGTACAATAAAGATTAGGCTACAAAATTGAATACGCTGTCTCTTAAGCGAAAAAAGAATGCGCGTATATTTATTTTCTGTAACGCTCAAGAATCGGGACGTAATAAGAAAGGCGGGATTAATTCATAAAGCACTCACGAAAATTAAAATGTTTACAACAGCATGTCCGTGTCTTGCTTTGCATTTAAATATTATATAATGCCGCTAATGCTTCTCTTATAGAGTTCAAATTCGTTTAACAGTTAAGTTTACATGTGATAGTATTATTTTGGTGCGCATGGGTCAGGTCTGCCCTATCTCCGGTGTCCGATTTCGATGCTTTGTACGCGATACACCTTATTATGGTCTCGCGAACATCTGTTTTATACATCGCGTATTCATCATCACAGCAAAAAGTCCTATACGCTCCATTATTATTATAACCTCAAATTTTTAATGTTTGCTGGAACTTAAAAAATTATCTTTTCACAGCAGTTATTAATTAAAAGGTTAAGATTTAGATAGTGTTAGAGGTTTAAAAAGGGTTAAATGCTTTAGTCACTTTTTAATTATGAAAATTATATAAAATGTATAATTTGTGAAGTCTTGTATGTGAGCTATTATGTAGCTAAGAAATTAAAAATACTTCAACAACATTCAATATTTCATATGGCTTAACTTAATGTACTGATATTTTTTCATATTTCGGTAGACTGTATGACCTACTTTGTGGACACAATAAAACCGATCATCCAAAAATACATGTGAAATATATCCATTCGGATCGATAAAAGCGTATAATACTTAAAAGCGTTTCGTAGAACTGAGTTCAGCTCGCATTAGAGGGTTATCTTCAAAATTAAGAGCATTCAATCCCACTATCTCGGTCTAATTCGATCTCATTTTAAATTCGTTATGCGAGATATCAGGATTGGTTTGTACCGAAGCATCTACCATACGGTCCGGTTATTGACCCCACTCTCTTCTTACGTTAATGACAGGCGCAAACGCTTTGAGTAAACGATGTCCCTATTAACCGACGCTCCCAAATATCTTTGTTACAAAATAGTGGTTTAAAAACAAAGTATACATCAAGTTTTGACAAACTGTCGCATCAAAAAGATACGATAGATTTGCTACAGTCTTACCAATGGAGAATAACAACAACTCTTTCATAGTAATAAATAAATTACGTTAAATGTATTAAATTGGATAGTGTTTTTGGTTTATGATAGGTAAGATATTTATTTAAAAAAAAACATTAAGGTGCCATTCAACGGTTTTATTTCTGAGAAACAAGTTAGTTTGATAGTTATTTTGTTAGTTATTTTTAGTCTTGCTTTACCTTATGTGTAATTTATTGCATAATTATTTTGAAGACTCCATTGATGACTATCAAAATCGGATGTTTATTACTGAAGGTACTGTGTTAGAAAAAGGCGCAGTATGTGCTGTAGACTAGTGACACTGTGAGAATATAAAAAAAAATATTTACGAATTTTCAAATAGAAATCTTTGAATGAATTATACGTCCAAATAAGTACGTTGAAACAAAACTAATGATCGAAAGTTAAGATATATGAGCACAGTTCCGTAATTAAAAATATCACTAACAGTAAGTCAATGCCCAAATATAATTATCGTACAAATCAAAACGGAGTACGCCCTAGAGCAAAAATAAATATTGTAATTTTATTCAAACGACCACCAACTGTAAAAGTCGAGTTACATTTCCTCCAAATTAAAAGCCAAAAGAACTAGCGGAGGCTACGGACCACCATCGTAATAATATCACTTGATACAACGAACAGGGGATTATAAAAAATATTCTATATTCTGATGCATTTGGAGCATATTGCTTTATTAAGGGCAGACAGGGCGGGCGAATCGCGCGGACGGGTAACAGCAGTCCAGTCGCAAATATACAACGATAAACATTTTTAATACATTGAAATTACGTCCATTTGTGAAACGCATAAAAACGGACATGCGAACACCGCAGGAGCCCGTCACAACGCTACTTATTTATGAAAAAAAAAAGAAAGAAAGAAGGTCGTATATTTGATTTCGCTTCAACACAGTTCATCGTTATTCACAACCTCTGAATAGGGTTCCGTTTTAGTAATTATTGCTCTTAAGTACAAAGCCCCCCCCGGACGTCGGTCAAATTATCGCTAATGTGGATGTCGACACGCCATTGACGTGTTGGTGCGACGTCTTCATCTCATTGTAGGAAACCTCAAGGATCGTATTAACACCGATGGTGACAACGGCACAATACCGCTTTGTACCGTGGCCCATTGTTGACCCGGGAATAGAAAAATATACGGTCCGAATTCCCGCTGCGAGCCCTCCTGGCGCGTAGTTTAGCGATGCGACAGTAAGTGTACACGCTCCTCGGAAGCCCCGTTTACACCTATCGCAGCTCTTAATGGCAGGTAACTCGGCCAATGAAACGACCTCTCACGAATGTTTCCTGTTTTGAAGGTTTCTCATGTCTACCCCGAGATGCCATCGTCGTGGGTGGATAAAACGTATAAACCGATCCGCGACGAAAATAAAAATGGATATAAAATGCCCTCGACGAAATATTTAATGCTCAATTAGATAAGCGTTTTAGGTTCGTGACGTTTGAATTGTTTACTCGATACGAGCGATTTGTGAATACGAAATGGGACGATGATAATGCGATATTGTCGATTAGTAAGTATATGCAGTAATTTTCGTTCGACCTTTCGTTATAAATGATTGCATACCGTTCGTAGATAGCTCACTTTAAATGTAATTATTTTCGTTCGTTTATTTTTTAATTTCTTTTCAGTTTGAAAACAATCGTCTTTGTATTGCGCGTGAATGGACAGCGAGGTGGTAGCGAGTGGTAGCTCCGGATGCATTGTACGTCTCACAATGAGTGATATATGACCGACGTAATTTCGAATTGTCACAGGAATGCCTCCGTCTCGGGATTCAACGTTAAATTATCACCCATACGTAGCATAGCGAATATGAATTACGGCAGTTTATTACTTCTATTCTCGTCGTCCTTTTATGTTTGAACATTTTTTTAACGCTTTTGAATATTCTCAATAAAAGAAAGGCAATCTTTGATAAAAATGCTATACGTTTCTTTAACATTATTTAAAGTTTGTGACACTTAATCAAAACGATTTTCGTCGTGTCGTAGATGAAGCGTCATTATATTATCGTAAATAAAATTTATAAGCAAATAATAGACGTTTATAATGACTTCATCGCGTCCGTCGCAGTGGTCTTTTAGAGGATGGCCTAAAGCAGGCGAACGAGTGATTTATGGATGTTTTGAGTAATCACGTCTCATCAAATTTGAATAATGCGACTCGCCGTAAATAATAAAGGACAAGCGGCGCGAGGCGCGAAACTATCATAAGTCAATCGGTCAAATTAATCTCACCGAAACACCTCTCCTTGACGACTTAATGCGGACGGGGAACATATTTAATTAGTGCATTAATTTTGAATTATTTAACGGCCCGCCCCGTTCACCCAGGTGTTCGTCAAATGTCAACAGTGATTAAGGTTTTATTTTACGCAGCGGCCGGCAGATGTGGCCGCTTGGATTTACGAGTTTTCGACTTTTATATAAATCCTCAACGCCTCCCTTAACTGCCAATCGGCCGGGATGGAATTATCTCTCGATGCTCGCGTTGTAAAGCCACTACGGGACTCATTTATTATCCACACAGATAATCCACAGACGGCACTTTATTATCAGTTATAATAATAATTTACTTTTATTGGTTCGCACATTATTCATATTTGTTCTTATTTCACCGCGCACCGATGGGCGTAATTGTCTTAAATATTAGTTCGATATTTGTTATCTGTGCGTGCTTCAAATTATGACACGATTTCGAGAGCAAATATAATAAAATATTTCGCGTCAACTTATCGTATTATTTGGTAAGTTAATTAGGCCTACAGAATTTATTTACATTTTATTTAATACCGTGACTAATGCGCCACGACCTCGGACGCGGCGTGTTTGCATCTGTCATAATTTTTCTACGTCGCGTATTTATTTGCAAAACGCGACAATCGGCTTTGTTGTCGGGGAGAATCGATGGCCAGGCGCGACAATAAAATGTATTGTCGAATTATTAATATTTGCATTTATAATTTCATTTACAAGGTTTTTTTTTAATCGCACGTATTAGATTAATACTAAATCGTATGGAACAGGTTAGTGAATCATCTCGCATAGTAACAATTAATTCAATTCGACGTCACATCAAAAATTAAAACTATGCTTATTATGTTGTTTACATATATTATTAGCATTAAAATAGCGGTATCTCGTATACAATAAAAAATAAATTAGCGCCATTAAAAGCCTCAGCAGCTTTTCGTTTTATCGTTCTTGTATCGAATCTTGCGTTCTTTACGCATTTTGAAGATTTATATTTGCTCGCAGTGCGTAGTAGAAACCATCTGGGGAATCTTCCATTTGGGAACGCGGAGCTGATAAACATTGGTTTTTCGTATCGACAAAATATTAACACTTGACTTCAATTTTACCTGATAGTAAGTGACAATGATGGCGTAGATGGTGAAACGTGCTCCTCCCATATAATTCCTGCTCTGAGAGTCTGCCTTGTATAATACAACAATGCTGTTTTGATGGCTGATTGACATTGATTGTGATAGCTGAACAGGCGGTTGTGATAAAACCACCATCGAGACTCCACTACTCACGTGGCGGAATCGAACCCGAGATTTGCGTATGACAAGGCAAGCGGTAAACCGTTGCGCCACGGACATCAATCATTCATCATCATCAAAACATCGCTTCAAAGAGAGCTCAGCGATAAACGTGTCGCAAACCGCGACATAATTATGACCCCGTGTAAACATCTACACCTTCTAGGCGTCCGTCAACAGTAAATAGGATTAGCCGAAAGCTATTATTTTACGAGCGTAATTTACGCGTGCCATATTTAATTGGGCCGTGCCTATTTGTTATGGCTGATGCGGGCGAACGTTTCCAACTCATTACGTTTGATAAATGCTCGACTCTTCGGCCGCTCTCGTACGCTGTGTGCGCGCCGCGAATTCATTTCACCCGAGCACTGAATGATGGCGAAATTGACATTAAAATTCCCGCTCGAACATCTCAAGTAATTGCTGAATAAAATACTTTTGTGTAACGTCCCAAATGAAAGCACAAAAAGCGAATCCGAAGCGGGCTGCGGCAATGCGCGCCCGACGTAATTTATATCGGGGCCTCGATGACAACTCAATAAAAAAATGATTTCATTTGCTTATTGAGTCCTTAATAACGCTCGCGGACCTCGCCGAGCTCCTTTTACATGTTATTATTATAAATATTAATAAACAAAACTGAAGATATTTTTTTTCCGTCGCAAATGTCATTCCGGATTTTAGTAGATGCGTTACGTACTGACGAACAGACCACCAAGGGCGAAGGTAAGGAACAAATTTAAATTGCTAATGACGACGATTTTGATAATAAGTTTTTGCGCAATAGTGACAACCTTGAGTTCGCATTATCGTAAGCCTTTAACGAGTCCCATGAGCATCAGATCAGATTTTAAATCGCATTATTAATGTAAAATAAGTATGCCCCGGGACAAAGTAACTATGCAAATATGAGCTGATGTTATCTTGTCTTTAAGAAAACTGAACTCACAATGAAAAATATGTTTAAATGAAAACGTTTTTATAAACCTTTTTAAATGTTCAACGCTGCAGCTTATGGTTGGATTTTTTTAATAAAACATCATTATCTTATTGTAGATCCATATTGCGTAGACAAAGGCCTTGAATATCGATATTAATCGTTAAAATGTACGCTGGCTATTAAATCGATATTAACAGAGAGAATGCGATGCGCGCGCCGTACCACTTGTAATGATCAAATTTATAATCTCTCGTGTAGGTAAGAGGCACTTCTTTTATTTTCAATCTCCGAGATATACCCTCTCTCTCTTTTAATTGTATTTTATGAGTATTTGATTCTAATGCCGAGCCATTAATTATTTATAGTATTCGATACGGGACGAGCTCATCGATTTATGTGTACGCTGGCAGATGAATCAGTCCGACCTCATGTTCATACCATTGTTGTGTGAATTGTCTCGACAATATCGAGGGGTTATAACTTATTCGAAAATGTCAAAACATGAGCTATATTTATCTCGGCTTCTTTTTTTTAATGTCGAACTGAGATAATTAAAAATAAACAAGGAGAATAACAAAAAGGAAAATAATCCGCTAAATACCGATTGAATGAACGTTAGGGTCCGTTGACTTACCCATTGCAATTTGCTGATGAGCCCGAATGTTTTGAATTTAGAATATTTGATACCCGCCAATTTAACGATATGAGATTTTTTTTGCTCTCGTACCCTAAGCAATAATAAAATTTGATTAAAATATGGGACCCTCTTACGTTGGGATGAATTAATTATAAATACCAAACATGTCTATGTGAAAAATGTCATAAACCATGCATTCTTATTATCAAAACAACAATATTAAGGTAGCAGGCAGTTTCGGTGCATGAGCCCACGCACGCATTCTTCAATTCGCTCTTGAGAAAACTTAATATTTTGGTAATTAAAACTTTATTGTGTCGTATATCATTTGATATGTCTAATGAAAGTTATAGATCGTCCATCAATAATCGAATGCTTATTTACGTAAAACAAGTATTTTATTCATATTGACAAATTATATGTTGTATGAATTATAACGTCCGTGTTATGACTTTTGAAAGGCATGATAGATGAGGACATTGATTTGGCGGTCGAGCGGACTAAGCTTTGAATTCCATTCCATTTTATAATATTCATAAATCGACAATCAAATGTTGTGTTCTTTAGCGTATTACTATTTATATTCGAATAGAGATACAAATATTACGATGTAAATTTGGAATTTCTTTTATATTTATTAACTACTGCAATGATATTTTTTGTGTTGTCGTAGGTTGTCGCGAGACTGCGTTCATATACGCCATCACTAGCGCCGGCGTGACCCATGCGGTGTCGCGCGCCTGCGCCGAGGGTTCCATAGAGTCCTGCACCTGTGACTACTCCCACCTGGACCGCAGCCCGCACCGCACCCGCGCCGCCGCCGCTGCTAACGTGAGGGTCTGGAAGTGGGGCGGCTGTAGCGACAACATTGGCTTCGGGTTTCGATTCAGCCGCGAGTTCGTCGACACCGGGGAGAGAGGCAAAACATTGAGGGAGAAAATGAATCTCCATAACAACGAAGCAGGCCGAGCGGTAACTTAAACACAATTATGGCGCAATAATCAATCGAGAAAGTTAGCAATCGATCCGGTTTAAAATCCATCAGGCGCAGTCGAGTCACGTACGTGACAAAAACTAAGCAATCAGCGAGTAAAAGTTTCAGAGTGATGATTGGATGCCAATGCGCCGATCGGTCAACACTCTCCGTCCAATCGCTACTTGAACAGGAGCTGCTTATAAACATCCATAAAACAATCGCACTCGAGCACGCCGCGATCCGTGTTTACATTACCATTACGGGTGACGATCGATTGTCAGCCACTTGACATGTCGCTTAAGTCTAAAATTAATTATGCGTCAGACGGCTCAGCCCATCGCGTGGCGACGTGCAACAGGCACCCATTCGTTGCGCTCGCGCTTCTCCCTCCCACCGCACACCCACATTTGCATACCCACTGTCCGTTCCTGCCTAAAATTCATCAGAAAGGATCGCCGAGCGCCTTGAGCCACCCAGACGCGGCATTAACTGATGCGCTTAATTCCTGTCACGGCGTCCACGCTGGGTGTCCCTGCGATGAATATTCACAACATTCCATCGATTGTTTAACACTTATTTGGACACTAGAGCTCACGTCACCGCTATCTACATGTGAATGAATAAATACCGTCTGCTTTCTACGAAGCGCCTGCGCTTGGGCCTTGTAAAATATTTACAGTCTCCATCCTCGCGTCATTTATCTACCTTCTGAGAATGATGAATGTCCCTAGAGTATGATTTATGATCTGTCCTGGCGCGGTGACGACCGGGCCACCTCCCAACGATTTGTAACAATTTGCTCGATCGTGAGATGCGATCGATGGACTACGCTTAGTACATCATCCATCACCTGTATACTGTTATCGAAAGAATTTATAGATATTTGGACATCATTATAGACCTCCTGATGCGGCTGAACTATTACAATTAACTATTTATTGTTTCAATTTTTAATTTTTTTCTTTGTCCGCAGCATGTCCAGTCAGAAATGCGTCAAGAGTGCAAGTGCCACGGCATGTCCGGGTCATGCACGGTGAAGACATGCTGGATGCGACTGCCGAGTTTCCGTTCCGTTGGTGATGCGTTGAAGGATCGTTTCGATGGCGCGTCACGAGTTTTGATGAGCAATACTGACGTTGAAACACCTGCACCACGGAATGACCCGGCCCCACACAGGGTGCCGCGTAGAGACCGGTACAGATTCCAGCTCAGGCCGTACAATCCCGACCACAAAGCGCCCGGGGCAAGGGATCTAGTATACCTAGAATCTTCGCCCGGCTTCTGCGAAAAGAATCCAAGGTTGGGCATTCCCGGTACTCACGGAAGAGCGTGCAACGACACGAGCATCGGCGTCGACGGCTGCGACTTGATGTGCTGCGGCCGTGGTTACAAAACTGAGACCAAGTTCGTCGTCGAAAGGTGCAACTGTACCTTTCACTGGTGCTGCGAAGTTAAATGTAAAACATGTCGGACGGAAAAAGTGGTCCACACATGTTTATAGATGCTCGAACGCTAATGATGTGTACACGCGTGTGATCAACGGTAGAAACCTCGCTGAGCATCGGACGGTCGCGAGATGGCAAGTCCAGCAGACCTGTTTCTTCGTAGGCAGATAACAAATGGTGTATATAATCGCGTCACTTATTCTCTCTCCGAAGATTTATGTAAATAGTTCTATGCCACTATTGATTCTTTTATTTAGTTTTTTTTTCCCACTCATACATTTGTAATTGAACCGACCTAAACTGAATGTGAACGATTTCTCGTTTCGTTAATTTATTTGGCTATTAAGTGCGAACATGTGATGTAGGAAGTTCACTTTTGTGTACACTGGCGATGGGATACTAATGAGACCAGTTTTATAACAATTAATTTCTGTCAGGCCTACCGACTTATTCACATTCTAAATTGGTCTAATTGGTGTCCTTTCCTAGTATGGTAGGTGTACAAATTATTTATTATATATACCGTAGACACATAAAGGCCAAATCTGAATAAATATCGTAGACTACTTTAAATGATATTCATTGTTATCATTTCAAAGTTAAACCTTAAATAAATAATGAACATTACGCCATTATATTACGTCTGTAATAATAATAACTTTTTTATAAAAATATTTTGTTTTATCGACGCATGTGTCTGATGCTCGGTTGCAATAACTGTTTTGTGGCTCGGGAGCAAAATTATCTTGTAATTATAATTTTATATTAATTATTCGCCGGGTTATTATAATCTGTGACTTAGCATCATTTACATAAAGCAACTTGTCCTGTGTTCACCACAAAAGGCTGCGTTCGGCTCTTATCGGTCAGTAAGTAGCGCCATCGTAAAAGTGTCCCACATTACGAGATAAACGCTCTCGAGAATTTTAATTAAATATTAAACGAATTAAATAATCAGTATTATACGTATAATATTGTATGCGTGTTGCGGCCGATATATCAAGATAAGTTCAACGTGTATTTGGGTGACGCTTTTCCTTTATTATAAACCACCTATTCTTTAAAATTTGTATTAAAGCATGTTCACTTATATTGTACAAATAGGAATTTGTAATATAATTTACTACTTCTATTAGTATACATTGCGAACTGTTGATTACATATGTAACTAAAACGGTAAGACTTTTGTCCTAACTCCTAACATTGTTCAGTAAGATTTAGGACTGGGCATATCGACAGTTCGCAAAAGAAGCTTTATTAATAATTAATGTATATCAAGAAGAATGATATTTCAAATGTGATATAAATTTAGGTTAGGAACATACTGTTTGCTAGATAGTATTATCCAACTGAATGTAGTACATGTATTACATACTAATACATTACCTGCTTATTTTAATGAGATATTTATTTTAAATCGTTTTAATTTAATTAGTATACTTTAAAATAATTTCAGAGTAGATAATTTAATTTCAATTGAACAATAGATATCCGATAGTCACACGTCGATGTAATTAATTGTTACTTGTTTAACGTGTACATAGACTCGTTTTTACAATTGTGCAGAACAGCGACACGGTCTATGTTCTGAAAGTATTAAGTACCATGTCGGAGTAGAAAGACTGATGTGTTTTTTTATCGTAGTTTGTAATATCCATGACTGGATTGATTACGCCATGATTTTGTTAAGCGAAAGCTTATGTGATAAAAAGTATTTTTAATTTATCCAAAACAGTTCCATTTCATCAATATTAGTGCCATTTTCTTTTTAAATTAATAAATTAATAAATTTCGAAAAGTAAATACATTTTATTCCTGACAGTGTTTTAACGAGATACCATGCCTTGATATAATGCTTTTCGCAAAATTAATTTAATGCATGTAAATATTGTGTTTAATCCAATATTTTAAGTTATTTATGTGAATTTTAGTTTATATTAATCATTAATGTAAGTTAAAACAATACAATGAAAATCAGCTGAACTGTTCTGAATCTCAAGTCCTATTATTTGTATAGTAAATGTACCTTTTTTTTATGAAATTATTTCGTCCAGTGACCGCTTCGGGGTTGACGCATTATTGTAATGATATTGGTTGTAAATTAGCTGTATCTATTTATGATTAAAATATTGATTAGTTGTTACTAAAAATACAAAATTCATCAAAAATTCAATTGTTTCATTCATCATTCAACACCGGATTCAAATAATTATAATACAATTTTATTCAACAACAAATGTTATGATTTAATTATTAAAAATTAACCAATGACATGTTACGGAAAATTAAATTGAAATTAGAAAAGAAATGATCTTCGGAGGACAAAACTGATTTCGTTTTTCGCCACACAAGTAGTGCAGTCTACTCAGACTGAACTACTTACTACTGTGAATATTACAGTACTGCTCTGTTCCGGCAGTCATGCACGCGAGTGTTCTAGGCAAGCACTTCATCACCTACAGACTCACTGTCACTTAACATCATGTGAAATCAAGGTCATATCTTAGCTAAGAACCAATAAAAAACCATTAGTTTGGGTTACATGTAATACCTCTCTATCTATCTAGTAGTAAATATTTATAATTGTTCTTATTTTTATATAAATTACACACAACTATTCTAAATACTGTAGTTTCTCGAATATGATAAAAAAAATAGGTAGGAACGAGAACTTACAAATTAAAAATAATTTATATTCACGAATATCGTTCTTAAGAATAAAAATAAAAACTACTTAATTTTGTTTACCTAACGAGCTTACGTTTGAACTTTACATTATTTAAATGTACCCTCTTCTATAATTACAATCGCCTAACGTGTCATAACTTTTACTTTTTACATCTTTTATTTGACCTTTTTTTGAATATATTACTCAATTTACATATTACTAAACGCTAACAGAATGATTCCAAAAACAAAAACATTCTAAATTTGAAATGTTAACTCCGATTACAAAACGAAGCGCGAATTGTCTTAAGTTTACAATTGTATTTTATTGCTAGTGCAGCCATCGAACATGATTTTGATAGTGCGCAATTTTCTGAAACGGCTTTATTTTCTTAATAAATATTAAACTATAAAAGCAACCGTATAGCATAGGAATAAAGTTTATTATAGGCTTCGGTAACGTTGAAAGTGAAAAGTCGATCGGTGTTGGTGGTCGGCGGGGCCCCGAGGCCCGTTCCCACGAGTATCCGCGCACGTTGGAAAATTTATGGTTATGAACTGAGAAATCTGTCATAAGAGATACGAATGGCGTACCTGAATCTGAAATAGCGTGAATAATTTTTCATAAAAATGTCTTCGCTTTAGATAGACTCGATGCTGTAACATTTTTCTTAATAAAAATTACTGTGCGCATAGCATTTTCGATGGCTTATTAATAAATTATTATTACTTTATAAATATACATTCTGAGTTATCCCGCTCGCACGCACACACGCGCGCGCTCTTACGTAACGGCCATACAAAATTTATTCCTTATTAAAGTTTCATTTTAAATCGCACCGATGTTTGCGATATTTGCGCAATAAACCCGAGGCGAACGCATTTCGTTATTTGCACCCGCATTTGGACATGCCTGAACGTTTGTTGCAAAAATGTTTCATTTTTATTTTCTTATTATTCATTTGTCCAAAAATAAGTGAGTGATTATATTTTATTATTACTATATTACATACATTCATGCTACATTAGACGTTGTATGTTTTTTTTTTAATTAACCAATAGGTATTTATAGAAAGATGTCTTATAATTTAAGTCTCCACTAAGGCTTTAAGCACCATTACCAAAATATAATTGTAAATGCTAGTTATTTTCTTCAAAAACTATTTTAACACCATTACTTGTTTTATCATTTTACATATTGTTATATTCCTACTTAAATGGATTGTAAAGTTGCAATATTTTTTTTATAATATACAGTTATATTTAAATACCTACGTTTCCTACATAAAATTTTATTCAATGTAATAAAATGTTATGTTACCGTCGAATGTACTCAATTAAGTAAATTACGTGTTTTTTTAAATTAGATACATAAAATTATCTGTGGTTCCCGATTTAACTACCGATATACAAATATATTTTGTATCCCACGGGAACCAGTATCGAATGTAAAAAATGACAGATAACATGGTTGTCAGGTCCATAAGCCTCCATCGAATGAAAACAACTTTCTTTATTAATACGCAGTAGGAAACTCGGCAGCGTATAGAAATTCTAAGCACTTTTAAATCCTGCTTCGAAATATCAAATGTGTTTTATTCATAAATATAAAATTACAAATATTTTATGAAATAAATATATTTAAATGGGACGACCTCCGTGATGCAGCGGTTATCTTGCTTTATAACACGTTAGTCCCGGTTTCGTACTCTGGGCTTCATGATTGTTGGTGTCTAGGTGGTGCTACAGTTTTCTCGAACCAGCCTGTCTAGGTACCACCCACAATGTAAACCAAACAAATTTGAAAGTCTAAGTAAAGTTTAATTCTTTTCACTTCTTAATAAGATTATAGCTGTGTACATAGCCTATACATAATTTGTTATTTTATAAGTTGTTGCCTCTTAATTTTGTAATAAATGATTAACTATTGTTTTCACAACTATGATTCAATTGCTCCTTTTCAGAATTCCAGGCGTTAGGTAGCCTTTCAAATATCTATAGATCCGCAGTAGCAGGACACTTCCATAATAATGATTTACCAAATACGAAAAGATCATTGCGCGTTATGCGAGGCAACGAAAACTTCCCCTTTGGACTTGAGGATACAGAACCAGGATTTAATTTGACCGATGACGAAATTGTTAAATTTAAAATTTGGCCGCAGGGAATAATACCCTATTACATTGATGATTTCTCTTTTGGTAAAAAAAACTGTGAAATTACTTTTTAAATTAGTTTTCATTACCTACAAGTAGCTTTGCGTGTGTAAAGCAAAATCTGAATTAACGAAAAACATACAATATTCTAGTTTCTGGTAATAAGAAAAATTTAAAGTGACGGAATTCCTATATATAATTAAAGTCATATATATTATAATTGAAGTCCTATATATAATTAAATATATATACAACACTGGTAATTGATCTGTGTTTATCTACCTACAACCACAGTGTAGAGGAAATGTGCAAACTTTACGACACTTGGTATCTTAAGACTTAAAGCGACGAACGCGATATGACGCTGTGTAAATATTCTTACTAGTACCTGGTTGGTGTGTGCAGGCCATCACTGACCATCAAGGTCAAGTTGATCTATATCAATGCATAATTTTAAGACGAAGTAATTTTTAAAGTAACGTATATTAAATTATTTCCAAACATTTCTGACTTTCTGTAGATAAAGTGCTTAGGGACAAAATCCGTAATTACCTTGATCTCACAAACCGTATCACTGGGCTGAGATTCGTTGAGCTACCTGCCCCTCCCGTTGATGAAAAAACAAGATGGGTGCTGTTCGTAAATCGTCAAGGTCTACTCAATTGTGCTGATCACTCTACCAAGGATTACACTAACGGAGGTGTTCAGGTATTTCTAAAAGTTATTACAATAACATTGTTTTAAATATAATTAATTTGTCATATCAGCCCGCGGAATGCCTCTAATCCGAAATAGAACAGAAGACAATTTTATTGTAACGCTAGAAATGTTTTAATATCACTTAGTTACTTAATTTTAATTGTAAAAACTCATTTGCAATAATTACTTAAATAAGTACGAGTAGATCGATGGTTTTCACAAACGGTGATACTGTCGGCATACATGAACGAATTGGGATTTTGTTTCAATAAATTTTGAAACGAACATGAAGAATAATTTGACATGTAAATTAAAGCTATAGGTTCATTTAAGAATATTGATTATTTTTGCAGAAGGTAATTTTGGGTTACGACTGCCTAATCACAGGCGGTGAGCTCGCAGAAGCGATCTTAGCATTAGTTGGAGTTCCGCCGCAGCATAACTCTCCCAATCGTAATGAATACATTGAGATTGTCAACGATAACATTATTCCAGGTAAAATTATAATTTTATGCTTCACAATGTTGACATTTTTGACATATTTCATAGACAATAAAAATGTATGAACATATTTTCTTCATATTTACGTTTGTCCATGCAGCCTCAGTTCTGGCAAACTACGAGTTAAATTACGGTCTCGGATTTCTTTCGTGTATTTCGATATTTTTTGGATTAGAACATAAATCGATAACTAGTTGATAGAATAAGAATTTTGGGATTAAAAATTTTACGTTCTGCTAGACAAAACAGAATCTATCTACCGTTAAGTTTACATTCAAACAGAAGAATTACCTAATTTAAAATAATTAAAAAGTTGTACTTGTCGTGTTTTTGTATTCATATGTTTCTATTTATTACACTATTTTGATTTACATTACAGAAAAGGCGCACTTCTTTCTTGAATTAAAAAACAATGAATGGTTATTTCACGATGTATCATATGATTTTTTAAGTGCAAGCCATTACAGTCTTCATAAGTACACTAAGAATGGATTCGCAACGATAAAATTCGTAGTTAGTATATGAATGCATCTTTCTTTATAAAACATTGAATATATCCACTATACAAATAAAACAAAAAACATTATTATTATTACAGAAACCTAATAACATATTTACTGGAGATGGAAAAGGGTTCAGTTACAAAGATATTTGGAAAATACGAATGCTTTACAATTACATATCCAGAAAAAAAGTTAATTCCATTAAAGCGTCCGACTGTACAAAACTTTTCGAACCTGGTGCGAACTTTAGTAAATATGAACCATTACTGGAAGATAATATTCAACCAAGAAACAAACCTAATAAATATTTAGGACTGCCAGATAATATTGTGTCTAAAGAAGTTGAGCAAGATAATGATGATAAGAATAACACAAAATGTGATAAAGATAAAACAGACAATGATGACAAAGATAATGATGCAGGAGAGTTAAAAGTAAGCCAAGAAAAGTCACAAGAAAATAATGAAAATAAAACGATTAGCACCACAGATAACGAGGAAATATTGGACGAAGAAAATGTCTCTAATCCTATTTCACAAAATAAAAGCGAGATAGAGCGGGCCAAAATTAAAAAAAAGATTAGAAATAAAATTCAGAAATTGAAAAAAAGGAATCATACATCCAGAGATCTATTTCATGATTCAGATTATCATTCTTGGGAGACTACGAAATACATAAAAAGATTATTCACAAAAATGAAAGGGTAACATAAAAATAAATTTAAACAGGTTACGATCTTTATTAATTATTATATAATAGTCTATCACTTCATAGGCACGATTGTATATTTCGTTTTATGTAACACGTCTCACATATGACTTCGCAGCACCATTTAAAGTGACAATTACAATTTTCTGACTCTTTTATTGTAGTTTGCACATAACCTCGCCTGCAGCAGAGTTGATCACAGCTGTCTGTTCCGGCTGAACTGATATTACATTGACGTCCTTCTGTGCCTAAGGATCCAGTCTTCATATTAGGTGTACAAAAATCGGGAGATTCTTCCGAGTATATTATATCTTTTTTGCCTGGACTTTTCAAATTAGAACTTTCCGGCATAAAACCTTCGCCGTTGTTATTTGATATAACCTAAAAAAATTAAATGATAAAAAAATACATCCATCAATAGTATTGATAATATATATCGTACTTTGATAATTAGTGTTGTATTTGTAACATTGCAATGATAAAAATACAGTAAATCGTTTAAAAATTAAATAAATGTATTCACACAAAATTAATGTTAAGAATAATATTAAAGAGAATAAATAATAGCATTAATGCAAGAGTGACCTAATTAATATGTGTTAAAATTATCATTATGGGAAATGTACCTTGGAAGCGCCTTCAAATCTATCCCGAAGAATATTACCAACTTCTCTAAATGTAGGCATTCTCCACCAACAAGTGCGTAAAGTACATGACCCTGATAGGCCATGACATTTGCACTCAATTCTCATGTTATTTTTGATTGTCTAAAACCATAAAAAAAAACATTGTAATTATGTAACTTAATTTATAATTAAAAATTACAAAAACATATTCTCATGTGTCCTCTTAAACTATATTTTAATTTTATAAGTCAAGACAGCTAACAGATTGAATAATGAAGGTAATAATAGGTTTATATTTTAATACAGGCGTAAATAAATTAAAACAAACCGTCTTTAGATTAAGATAAATAAATATTTTAATATTTGTTCATTATTCTATTCGTTGAGAATGTCTTAGCGAGTAAAAGTTGAGATAGAAAATTTGTGCTAGTCAAGAATTAAAAGTTACTAACCAACCTCCCAGCGTTGTGGTTGTGAAGTTTTATTAAAGTCTTTATGTTATCACTTCGTTTTCTATAACGGCTGTCCATAAATTCTCTGGACTTTTGTAGGCCAAATCTTATGTTATCACTGCATCCCCCCCATTGCCATCGGTCTGTCGCGACTGGAGAAGGGGGCAGTGGTACAGGAGTAATTCTACCGCGCCTTGATTTAGTAACTTCCTGGAAATGTTCAAATATTTAACAACATAACGGTAATGCAGGGACCGTATACATGCTATAGCAATAATAAAGTTTAGATTTCACTCTATGTATGTTTTGAGGCGCGAATAATTAGGATGTGGGTCCTCATCGTCCCTTCAACGTCTTCGAGAAGAATGGTGGCTGGACGTTGTCCCTAACCATTGTGATAGAGATAACTGGTGAGAGTTCTGGAGTCTGCATGGCGTAGGCTTCGGGTCGGGCTATCATCATAGTTTGATGTAGGGGCCGCGGTTGTGTTTCGAATGGAGATCCCGCGACTCCTTCGAAACGCTGAGGTTGACCACCGAGGGGGTTTTAGTGGGCAGAAATTCCATATAACCCTGAGTTCCCCTCAGAAGGCAGGTTTTCTTTTGAAGATTTCCCACGATAACAAAAAAAGGGGTCATTGTATAAATGCTTGAATATATAACGTACACTATTAGACATATACATTACCTTTTCGCAAGAACATTCTAGTAGGGCTCCCGCAGTACAAGCTCGCGTTATCGCATATGTAACACCAGCAGCAGTGATTGCATTTACGAAGCCCGTTTCCCGTGTATCTGTTAAAAGAAAGGTAAAACTGTAATTTAAATCGCAAGATTGATTGGATCTAACACTAGAGACAGGAATAATATCCGTTATTTTGATGGGCAATAAAGGGATAACATATATTAATAAAAATATAGAGATGGTGAAGATAGATTCAACGATAAATTTATTGATGTGTATAAAGTTTATATGATAATCTGCAGAACTGTTTTACAATAAATATGTGTTAAATTGGACACAGTTAATTTTACTTTCGTGAACCCCACACGATAATGATCTAGTGAATTTCCATGGAAACCATGGTTTTATATGTACGCTGCTATATATATTTCCAATTTCTATTTTAGATGCAATCGATACCAACCTATAAGTTACCTAAGGCGATCAAATTGAAAGTATTAGTTATAGATATTCTGCTCACGAAGCTGATTTTAAATTCTCTCCTTTCACACACCATTTAAGACCGTGATAAAGTCCCGTTCAAAATGTCAATTATATACATTTTCATGAGGAATGAGTTTTGCGTTGTGCAAACACCACAAACGCGGAGTGAATTTAGTATCATTTGATTCGGTTCAGTTTTACAAGCTAGGAGTATATTGATTTTATTTCGCAAGTCAAGCATTCGTTACGTCACATACAATTCAACACGCAATAAATACTTTGAGTGCGCATTCAGTTCGGCCATTGGTACGCCTCGAGGCATAGAAATAAAATGCAAAAGACGACACATAAAGCACCTACACAATGGTACAAAGTGAAGCTGTTGACCCAAAAATCAATATTCACACGACTGATGTAATAAACATCGATGAGCTTTAAGAATCGAAGGTTTCATCCATAAAACATTTGAGCGTGAGACACGGTCCACCGGATCGTCGAACCTACTTAATAAATATGGACAGGCAAAGAAAATGAGAAAAATATATGGACTAAACCTCTTGGGTATAAAAATTAATCGTAATGCACAAAGTTTTAGTACAAAAAGGAATGAAAATCTTGAAAAAATTACAAAAATGATAACAGGGACAAAGAAGTGAATTAGTCTATTTTATACAAAATAATAATAACAGATTAAATATGAAAAATATTAAATGTCAACTTCAATGTCGTAATATTTTAACAAGCTGTAATTCAGAGTTAATAGTCCCTCGCTCTCGTCGTCAATGAGTTAAACTCACGGCACCTGGCTATAACAATTAATGGTGGGTCAACCGATGTTGGATGAATATTCAGACGGCATGAATAATGTGAAAATTGCTGCGCCAGTCATCTACTGAATATGCGCCGGACATCAACTGAATGGAGTCTGTTTTTGTTTAGGTCGATGACTTCATATTGATGGCTTTCAATTATATTGCCGGGAATTAGTTTCATATAAACGCAATTTAGCTGTTTGATAGGCGTGCTTTCTTTGCTTTAATTTACAACCGTTTGATTGGCCTCACGGTGCGTTTTAGTTTCAGCTTTATTTTTTTGATTTTAATTTGTAATTAACAACAGTTTAAATTGTATTTTTTGTTCTTAGAAAATTATTTTAAATCTTTATTTCAAGTATACAATACGACATAAATTATCAAAAAGAAAAAGAATTTTCGTTTTTTATAAAACATGTGATAAAATATAATGGTTCACAATAAAGTCCTATTAATTATTAAACTTATTGAGGATATAATTCAAGTCAATATGTCAAGATTAGTTCCTTAAAGGTCGGCAACGCAGTTGCGATTCCTCGAGTGTCGCGGCTGTCTATTGGCGACGGTGATTATTTTCCATGAGGTGATCCATTCGCTGGTTTGCCTACTCTTTCTATAAAAAAAAAAAAAACATAACTTTAGGATAACAGCTTTTCTGGCGCCGCGGCTGACGGCTTGCCAAAGTCATTGCTTCAATTTCGGACCACCTACAAATGGAGTTTAAATGGCAGAATCTTTTCGAGCCTTTCTGTCTGACGTCATAAGAACATGGATGTGTACTAGGAATAATACTAATGCTTTAAACGACGATATTCGGCCAAATTATCACATAACATCATGTGAAATTTACGTCAGGTATTAACCCACTATTGGTTATAAAAATGAGTGCCAGAAATACGGGAATATTATAATACATATTATTTTTTGAAGAAAAAATTAAATATTACAAACATTGAAAGGCAACTCACTGGAGTTGTTATTTCGATAGTGTTTTCAGCAACACTTGTCATCGGTTTTTTTGGCAATTCATAAAATAGACAGTTAAGAGAAATTGTGACAGCCCGTTTGATACCACAATCGTCCATTATACATTGAACTCCCGTTGGAACTGGGGTAAAAGACCGACCTAAAAGAATATTTCAACAAAGCAATTTATATTGTATTCGATTTTTCTCGACAGATAAGGACTCTGTACTTACAATTAAAGTAACTATCATCGATAATATAAGTGAATCGTTAAATGCATTCTTAATAGGTTAACTTTGTGAATCGGACTTAAGTATAGGTGCACAAGTACCTATACTTAAGTCTTGGCTTGGCTTGAACTTTAACTTGACTGGTAATCAAACTTATGTCCATCCATTCGTCGTAGCGATGTTGTATGATAAGATATATCGTAACAGTAGAATTAATAGTGTTCTAAAGCTGTTGATAAGAAATTAAAAAGAAAAGTACTTGAACATTTTACAGGTGATAGGTTTTTCATAGCAGATGTTGGTGTGGGTAGAGGTGGGGGTCCTCATTTCTTCCACCAAGCAGTAGAGTTCGTACAGCGCTAATAAAACAATTAAAACTAACTACAACACCCTTCAGATTGGGACACAGTTAAGAAAATAAAAAAGAAAATGGGGCAACATAACACAACACCTTATATCGTTGTATAAATATCTTAATTAAAACAACATTGTCATATATACACATTTCCCGTTTTCCTTTCCTTAGTGAAATATTTTATTTATTTGAATCTATATAGCACCTATTTCGTTATATAATCTATGAAAAGATACATTAAAATCGTGTCAATAAAATAAAAACATACGGAGATACATCGAAAAGTTCGCGTCGAATTGCGAACCTCCTTGTCGGTCGGTTGAAAAGAAAAAAAAAGATCGTAATAATATGCGAAACAAACGCAGGGGACGGCTAGTGTCCTATTGAATGCCGAACTGTGACAATGACATGCCGGCACGCGGCGCTGCCATTAGGGAGATCAAACGTCCGCGATGTAATGAGCCGGCCGCTGTACGTCGATTGTGTCCCGATGTAATTGCGTACGCGCGCTAATAAACGCGACCTATTACTCGTCGAGTATGCGACCACTGACAACGCCCTCATATGTAGCCGACGTTAACAAAATTATATTTGGATGACGCTAATAAAATGCGACGAATGCGTTATCGCTTGTGAAGCCCGCTCCTGCGGTATGTAAGATTTTTTATTGGTTCGCTTAAGCTTTAACAGTTTCTGAGGTATGTAGTCTTTAAATCGGTGTTACTTTTAGCTCGTATTCTCATTAACAGAAATAATCTGTTACTTTAAAATGATTCAATGTTATAGACAAGTGTTTGATTCGAACCCTAGTCTCGTGTTAAGGTAAGCTTTACCCTAAATTTATGCTATTGGAGATGAAATACATAGTACATGCTTATTGCTGTCCTGCAGGACAAGATATTGTAAGTTATTAGATTAAGGATTTGTCTGCTACGATTATCATAATTGTAGGTAAACGATTTTCACTGATAATTGCAATTAATGAATCTCTACTGAAATATAAAGCAATTGGAGACGTTTTAAACATTACAGCATTATTATAACGATGAAAAATATCAACATAGAGTTACAATGAAATCTTTAATCTGTAAGCATAGCTATTTGATATCACAAGCAAATTCTAGAAGTTGTCTTAGTTCGGCGATAGTAGCGGGGCATTCATTAAGTGCAGATTAGATAGCCGCGACGCTTACGCAATGCGGTGCAGCTGACAGGAGATCGGATCGACCGCGCCGATCGATCCCATGCTAATTGGGCCCGTATACCGCGGAGCGACGCCGTATCGTCCCCGCATTCCGCCAGCCCGCCAGCCCGCCACCCGTCCGAGGAGATACAGGGAAATTTATTGCACAAAACAATTTATATAATTGACGCGCAACAAAAAAGCGAGAGTACACACCCATCCGACGCAGAATTCAGCTCGTAATTACACCGCGTCACCGCTTGTCGTTCGCGATACGCATAGGTATTCTCATTGGGCCGTGATTAAATTTTGCGAGAGGACGCCAAGGATACGTCCTCGGTTGGAATTATGATTGGAATGTCAATTTCCAGATATTTCGCTAGTCGTTTAGGGGTAAAAAAGTGGCGACGCGGAGGAAGCACGGCGGGGAGGCATGGGAACACGTCCGCCCCGCGCGGATTCCTCGGGCGCCGCGCTTTTTCTCCGACGCGCGCTCCGCTGTCGATAGGACGGCGCGGTCGCGACACTCCGCCGTCATTATAAATCCGTGGCAATGGCGGTGCGCTCAGAGCGGGGCATTCCACACGCTCCGCTCGCGTTATGCGCTGTAATTATCACAAAACTCTGCCCCCGGACTCGCAAATATGTCGTTGAAAACGGGGGACATGACGTTCTCATCACCAAACCTTGGCCGTTTTTTGCTACGTTGGCCGGTACGAGCCGGGTCCGGCGCGCGGGCACTTCCCACGACGTCCCCCGGCCGATTATTTTCAGGGGTTCATAACGAGCACTTTTTGCTTGTACGGACACGAGCGATCGCGGTATGTTGACAATCGTGTCCACTGAATAATTCAACGAAATTGTCAATCGATCAATAAAACCGATGGAATCAAATTGATTCACACTTGAAGGCTGTATGGCTTCCATATCGCGTCTCGTGGTTTGCGTTTTTGCAAAGTCCAAATACTTTGAAGTCGTTCCACGGTTCGCACCCAATCAATCATGACGGCGCGTGCGGGGAACTCATGAAAATGCTGTTCGGACTTTTCTTGAATTGGATAATTGAGGCCTCCCGTAAGTGCCTACTTAATAATAGTAGGAGCAACCGTATAACCAGTTCTTGTCGGAAATGTCATTAACAATCCGCCGACGAAATAACTAGACTGACAAGATCTGAGGCGTGCGTCGTGATACATGAGAACTGTTTGTCCTTTAATGTGTGGCATTTAACTAAAATCATTTAACACGTAGTGTTTTGCTGCCTTATACAAAAACAGTTTTTTGTAACAAAATTATTTTTAATTCTTTATAAAATAAAAAATAAACGAAAATTATTAGAACATAGATTATATGAAATTTGTTTGCTGTCTGCACCTATACTGGCAATAGATAAATATATAGTATTTAATTTTCTTTTGCACCTGACTTAGTTTTATCGTTTTGAGTAGAATAGAAAGTACTTAGTATCCTCTCTATATATTAAAAGAGTTATTTGTGATGTCGTAGAATATTTTTTTAAAGTGCTATCTGTTGACAAAACTTTTAACTATTGACTTGAGCAATGGGTATACTACATAATGGGTATAATACTACATTTTATTCACGGCCTTCAGCATTGAGGATAATGAGCAAATAAAGATAGATCTTAATCAATATTAATGGTAGGACTTTCATTTTCTTTTAAGTTGGAGTATTACTATGGTTACGTTTTTCACATTTAGCTTAGAAATTTATAATCGTCAATGGATGTTAAATTCTTTTATAATTGTAATAACAGTTAATCGAATGAATTTTTGTTGCTCTTGGACACTAACGTCTTCCAATGCCGATGAGAAATTCACTAAAATTTGACCACAATTCATGCATAATATTGAGTAAAAATCAGGCTGTAGTTGGTGAAGCGTGCTGGCTCAGAATACTCTGACTATCATACTTACAACTGCCGAAACATAGCAACGCAGTTATGGCGGTAGGATGTCGTTAAAGCCGAAAGTTTCTAAAAAGGCGGGCGGTTTCTAAAAAAAAACCCTGCCACCATCCAGAATTCACTAATCGAACCCAGGACCTCCGTGTTAAAATGCAAGCAGTTAACCACCCGCGTTACGGAGGCGGTCGTTGCGGTGTAGAAATGAATTTAAATATCGTTTGACAATCAACGTATGTTGCGTGCTGATTATTACAACATTAATCAACACCATTGGCGACATAAATTATTTCAATACAGAACACCGCGCATGGTACGCGGGAGCGTCAAATTGACGAGATAACGCGTTCTGCGACGTCCGAGAGATCATCTCCGCCGCTGCCCATATGTGAAATTGTTGAGGATTTTGTAATTTTAATTTTATTTATAAGTGCCCAATGCAAGGCACGAGCGACTATGTTAGGGGTTAATAAATTTACGTATTTACCGTAACATGGATTTTTTTTTATCATTGAATGCTGTTGGACACTTATTTTGCTTTAATTAATCATAGCAAATATTTTAGAATTATTATTAAAAATGTATGCACTAACTTGTGCGCAAGTTGTAGATATGTGTATGATACATAATAACTTAAAAACAATTTTAATATAAGTTAAAATACTAAGCTCTAATATTAACAAAGAATTTCGTGGAGAAAATTGTTACACATGATTTTTAATGACATTCCATCGGCCTCGGTCTCGACTATAACAGTATTGCAATGTAAACGACGCACTTTACCAATTAAACCCTATCTCACTAAGTGATTATATGGGCACACTGAGGATATGAGAGCGAATTAATAAAGGAGAGAAAGTTAGTTTAAAAGGGCGCGGTTTCGTATTTGGACCACAACGCGATTCGGCCGGACGTAGCCGCTAGAGGCTGATAAACTGAAACCCGCTCCACCCGATACAGATCGCAGTCGCATTCGCTCGTGTGAAGCGGCTTTAAATTAACCGTTCACGCACTCCCGTTCAGGAATTTTAGATTTGATACGCGACGCGACGTCCGCGCAGCACTTGCTGCCTGATCTTGGCCGTTAACGCGGTTTAACTGTACATTGATGAAGATTGGATAATAGTGGTCGGTTTAATTTTTTGTATCCACTTATTATCTTTTCATAATTAAGTTGTAAATAGACTGCATGTTGTAGATATCTTGTGGACAAAGGGCTAACATTTGATCTCAAATACGCATGATATTAAGCATTAATGAGATCATAGAGAGTGAAGCGTGTCAGCCCAGAATATCATATCTCTTATTTCTATGACTGCCGGAACACAGCAGCGTTGTTAGGGCGGCATATTCACATTGAGGGAGGTAGCATGCCTGGCAAAGGCCAAAGTTTTCTGAGCCACCACGCTTCAACGTCTACGGCTTCATTGTCACTTAACATCACGTATTAACGAAGGTCAACAGTTAGTCCGTTATTGATCAAAAAATAATCATGATAATTTTTAGATTACAAAAAAAAACTGTTATTTTAAAAATTCTTAGAGCATGTATTTGTGCTTTATGCTGGTTCTAAATAAGATTGTTTTATATAGGAACATCATATTTCAATATTAATATTTATACATTTTGCACGCGCCATTAACGAAATCACATTTTGATGTAGTCAAACTAATGATGATTATTTATTCATCAAATTTTATTATTTTATTAATCTCATAACTATTACGTAATGTTTTATTGTTTGCATAGCTCACAAAGTTTGAATTAAGAATTTGTCGTTGTTATCTTACACCATGCATAAATTAATGAATCTTTAATAATAATTTTAGTAGTTAATTAATCTAGTACATTTGTATACGAGAATAACGCAGACACGTATGATTGCCTCCACGATGTAGGTTTCCGCTTGCCTCGTAATGCGTAGGTCATAGCTGTAGTGAAGTCTTGCTAGTGTAGGGTTTTCGACCCCGTCTGGCTAGCTACTACAATGTCAATCTGCCGCCTCGGTGTCGCTTAATATCGATTGAAATCGATATCTAAGGTTGGCCCATAACCGGTAAAAACCAACGTAATATTTATTAGGGATTTAAATAAACGTATATTAATATATAAAAGAGCGTGAGGCCAATTAAGCGTCTATATTATTGCCTATTTAAGAAATATTAACGTTTTACGATTTAAGTTTTTATGATAGTAGGTAATTATATATACGCAGCAGGGAAGGGCTGGGTCAGTTACTGGAACTTACTTAAGTGCGGTGTTGCACAGGAGAAGTCCTGGGTTCGATTCCCTGACCACAGTTGTAGAAGAATCTGGATAATGATAGAATTTTTTGAACCCACCTGGCTAGCTACCACGTTGTTATTCGGCTGTCATTATAGCATTGATGTATTTCGGCAATTACAAATGTGAGACCCAAATGTATTCTGGGCGAGCAACTGTCACCCTCTACAGCCTCATCACTTAATATCAGGTGAAATAAATATCAAGTGTTAACCTATTCCCGATAAAAAAGTATATAGATCTATCTAATATATATTATAACATATATATAAAATTTATGTATATAATCGTAGATATATATTTACAAAAGTGCCCCTGTCTTACTTGCCTCGTTCTTTTAAGGAAAGTCTACTTCTTGGAACCGGCGTTTGTAACTTTTGACCGAAGGCGCTTGTGGTGGCCTAATTGGATAAAGTATTATTTTCTGTTTTGAATTCGTACGATCTTACTTACGCGATATTTATTTTGCAACTAATATAAATAAGATCGGTGCTAACCTCGGGCAACTTGAACCCTGACACGGGCGTGGATTCCAGCACGTAGCGGCCGCATCCCCATTTCTTATTTCTCGTGTGAGTAATGCCGCAATGCCCTCGCCAAGTATCGTATGTCGCGAGAATGTCGTGCGTAATAAACACGTACCTATGCCGCTACCTACGCGGCAGTGACTTGCGGCTCGTAAAGATGTAAAGTTTTACAATTTGCCCAGACAATATTGCAAATATTCCGTCAGTTTTCACAAATATATCTCATTCGGACTTGCGACGTTTTTTTATTACACCAAAACGATTATAAGAGAAGAGCGTTTGAGTACACGGCGCAATGGCTATGCCGTTTTTCTTGCAAGACAAATGTACCTGGTACGATTTCAGGACTTGATGATTTATGTAGTTTGGATAGCAGTAGGGTTTTTAGGATGCACCTGACTGACTATCATCCTTAAACAAACTGAAAATTATGAAAAAGATTAAACATGATTCTACAGTCACATTTAATCGTTTGTCGTTTATTTACTATCAGTTCGCAACCCGTCCACTTTAAAGAACTAATAAGAGGGTTTGTTCTCTTCTTTTCTTATCTTATAAACAAATTGAGAAATATAGATCGTTACATATAAAAAGAGGAATTAATTTCCTATCGTGTTCATCCTTTAAATAAATCAATTACATGCTTTTTTGCATAAAACGATTTTCATAAAACATTTAATTTCATTAATATATAAAATAATTTAATCATTTATGTCAATCCGCCGCCATAACACCATAGCTCTGTTCCGGTAGTCAGGATATTTTAAACTAGCACGCTTTATTATCTACGCCCTTATTGTCATTAAACATAGTCTGAAATTGACATCAAATATAGTAGTTAGCATTCGTTGCATGGGGATGTCAGAGTACAGCTCCGTTAACAACTTACTATGCGAAAGGTACCGAAGGTTTAGCCGGTAAGAGTTTAGCGTAAGCAATTTCGCTGTTATTTTGTAATCAATAAATTAATTTCTTTATAAACTACGCAAAAATATGAAATTTAACTCAATGTCGTTTAGACCGTCATCCAAAGAACTCGCCGCATTTAGGAATGCGTATAAAATTATTGTATGACTAACTTTTATTTCATATTCAAATTAAATTTGAAATGGCTGGTTCTAGAGACATTAAATTTGTATAGTGCGTTCATTGTGATGTGTCGGTATCCACTAGGAAGAGGGATTTTGAAATTTAACTCTTAGTCGAAGGTAGGGAGTGCTGCTCAGACTTTGAAACTCTTTATTGCCTGAATCTATGGACTCGAATATTGGTGCACGTACTGGAGTAAGATTAATATTAAAATTAATTAAATAACATACCATGCCCAGGGAAGCAGGCCGATGATGGTCAGTATTATTTATACCATAACCAAATTATTCATTATAAGCAGCGTTATAATGACGATTGAAAATGGAAAGAAGATTCAGAGATTGTAAATAACCCATTATGAATAAACGAAGTAGCGCAAAAAATACGAAAAATGTCTTGTTTAAACTTGAATCAGTTTAATACGAGAACAATACATCGGGCCGTCGACGCGACCGAAACGGTATCCTCAAATAAATGCGAGCGGTTTATCTCATTCGGTTAATTCAAATATTTAACGCAACGGATACACTGTTGCAGGTCATCACTATGATGCATTAACATCGCCAGGGATGACCAACGGTCCAAATATTTATCTAGATTTAAAGTAAAACAAGATTTATTATTTACATAAAAAATATCCATAAAATTTACATTGATTATACAAGATTGTACGTAACCATATAATTTATACAGTGTTTATCATATGAGAAAACATTGGCGACCTACAGATAAGTTTCAGAAAAGGTTTAGTCACCATTATACATAAGAGGTGGCGGCCTGCTATCCTAAGTCTCCCCATATTGTTCGTTCTTCGACTTTACGCATTCGTTTAAAATAGTTTATAATAGTTTTATATACTATTAGATACGTAAGAAAAAAAATTATTGCTACCTGTTGAAATTCTACGTTATAATAACATATCAAGAATATAATGGTAGGATTGTTTTTCTGCGGCAGAAACGCGGGAATCATACATAAATTATTCAAACTTATATGCAATTTAATTAGTGCTCCATCGAATAAATCTACCCGAACTCGCAGAAAAAAAGAACGCGTTCTTACCGGTCTCTTATGGACTATAATTAATTCTAATTATTCAGAGGTTTTTGCGACTTTCAAAGTGTACGCTTAAAGTTAAACCAATTAATTTTTGCACCGTTAATGGGCCGCATTCAGACTGTGACATCCAAGTGGAGGAACTCCGGATCGCCTCGGGCGGCTCGTAATGCTGTCGCGGGCGTCGCGCGGTGTGACGGCGGACGGGGTGCGGCGCATGCGAGCAATTGCGTCAGTGTCACTGTGTCAACGCGAGGCCATTGTGGGCCCTTCGGCCGATATATGCGCGTCCCGATGCCGGGCCGCACCTGATTTATCGACGTCCCGGGCAGCGCGGCGACTCGGGACGCGCTGTCGCCGCCCCAACGAAGCGCATTCTCACGCTACCGAACGCACGCGAACTCTCCCGTACCTCGCCCGCATTTAAATGGAACGATCGTTTCTCATTCCGTTCCCCCAGATATTTTACGTCGGGTAATACGATACGACACTGTCCGGCTCTTTCTGTCGTTCTCGCGTTCGCTTTTTTGCAACGGCCCGCTATTGTTCACTTGTCAATTTCTTTAGCTAATGCGAGTAAACGTCTCATTATGCGGTGCGGTGCGGTGCGTCCGCGACGCGCATTGCGTGTTGTGACAGCAACCACCCACCGGAAGAGAGCGAGCGTCATTCAGCCGCGCACAAAACGCGAATACTTTATTCAACGTACGTCCGATGGCTAATTTGAATGGATTGTGCTCGCTTAATGAGAATAATTAGCTCGCCTATTGTGCGTTACGACGTCAGACTATTATACGACTAAAGTCATGTGGTCAGCTTTTGTCTCCTATTCGGATGTTGACATTGCTTCGTAATTAGCATGGGAATACGAATGCGCAAGTACCTAAAAAGGGATAATTGTCCGATAATTTAGCGACCAATTAGGCGACTGAGTAGTACAACGTAATCGCATTCCCTAGGTTGACTGACGTGGACGAAGTTAAATGTCTCTTCCAAACGACTTCCCTTAATTTCTTTTATTACACATCGAAAAACTGGACACAGCTGCGGTGGACACGGTTCAATAATTCCCCGGTTAATTTAAAAAAGAAGAAACTTATGGACGCTGATTTTGTAGTATATCGATGTAGCATTTCCCTTAATTTAAGATTGGCAGTGGGGTGACGGTGATAAGTGCGGAACGACGGCGTCTCGCGCGCGCCTGTCGCTCGTGACGGACAGGCGGCCGCTTGTCCACCGGGAGAAAAAAAAATAACTACAGAACACAGAGCGAGAACAGGTTATGGCTGTTAATGTATGACGGAGCGAGACGTACGAATTGAAAGAGGGACAATCCCTTGGATTATACTGCGACGATCGCGAGATACCGCCTGCACTAACAATTTTGTGCTTGAGACGTCGATTACTCCTTCCTCGCCAAGTTGATGTTTGACTTTCAAATAACTAAGAGCAGCCATTGTTTATTCCAGTAAGCCAGCGAGCTGACATCTGCTATATCGAGCACTTATAAATATGTAGCTCGGCTTTATTTGGCGATCTGCAAATTATTTGTCAGCATCCAAACGCATACATAAAACAACGAATGGATAAGCATTTTTTACTTTAAACATTGAAACAATTATTTAATGTTATCCATAATTCTTTTTTTTTAATCGACGTATGTAAAAATTGCTTACAATAATTATTTGGTATCAAATTAATACATATTTTTTTAATTTTTGATAAAAATTTAGTAACGCATCACAATTACATTTTTATATCAGTCATTGTCGAAGAAATATAATTCTCTGTTTTAAGGCACAAAATTACTATTTAGTAGTAGTTGTTTAGAAGCTATAAATGAGTTATTATATTGAATTTCATATAATATTTAAATAAACCCCATAATAACAATGTAATTTCTAAAGAATCAGATTACATTTATGAGCTTAATATTTCATTAAGCTCTATAGGATTTAGCGAGGGCCCCTGTTATCTCATAAAACCTAAAATTAAAGCTCCTCCGTATCGAATTTCCAGGTCAGCTTGCTTGAAGTAATTTACATATTAAAATACTTATTAAGATGTAGGAACCAAAAAGTTAAGTATTATAAGTGGCTGAACCCAAACCAATAATCGATATCAACGAAATTACGACCATTATCCGCATTGGGTAGAAGCGACGCTGGATGGACATTGGCCATAAGAGTGAAAAGATTAGATATAACGAAATGCTCCCCGGAAATTACACTATAATTAAGAACATTTACGTGTTTGGGGCGCCAAATTTATCGCCGAGTTTTTTGTCGATATGAAGCCATTCTTGGGTATTTATGTGAGGATCTCGGGGCATGTGTGAGGTCCCAGTACTGCAGTAGTCGGGTTATCGTGTGGTAATCTTTATGGGCCCCCCGGGGACCCCTCGCTGCGACCTGTCGACACTTAATGGCCCGCTGAGATTAGTATAAGGCCTTAGACCCCAATATTTTGGGAGCCCGTGTTTGTGGCTTTGTTTATAGCTTAATTAGGCTGTTTTGTATAAGTGGAAATTGGTACCGGCGTCGAGTCTAGCCCGATAAGGTGTCGAGGTATTTACAATTCGATATCGTAGTGCTGACTTTGATTACGACATTTTGTGTAGTCGTTTTGTTAAAGACGGGTTTTATGCTCCGCTTTTAAACACATGTACCAACTTTTAATTTAAACATTTATAAAGTGCATGTTATTGAAACAAAACGCTGTACGCCGTTAACACTGAAAAGGTTTTTCGTTTTAATGAATATTCACAATAATGTGATAAATATAGAAAAAATGGATAATATTTGCATTTAAAATTGTCGTATTGAATTACGGAACGCAACTTATTTATCTAATTTTATATTCTACCGACTCCATTTTATATGTGCTAAGATTGAAAATCGACAAAAAAAGTTACAAAGATACGAATAGTGGATATTGATTTAAATATTTTCAAACAGTGGTTTTTAAGTAATTATAAAATTTTATAAAAGATACTCTATAAATATTGTCATCAGCAGTAGAAAATTCTTATAGACGAAATGTATAGTGACCAATCTGACTAAGTCCGTCGCGCAGTTGTCTAACGCTTGCCTTGTCACGCGGAGGTCCCGGGTTGGATTCCCGAGCCACAGGAGTTGTGGAGTATAGACGGTGGTAAGGTTTTTTGAACCTGCTTGGTTTGCTACCATCCTCAATTTCAATCTGCCGCAACAGTGACATTGCTGTGTTCCGGCAGTCATATGTGAAAACCAAAAGTATTATAGGCGAACAGGCTTCACCATTTAATGCTTCATTGTTTATTCAACTTCAGGTGAAACGAGAAGTCAAATGTAATCTCATAATCGATGAGAAAATGTGTTCATTACAGTGTTTGAGATATTGGACATGAGGGAACATATTTACATAAGCATTATACCCATAAATCAATATCTCCATTTTGACCTTTATTTTTTCCGTGTAAGTCATTATTACAAGCACTCAGGTTATTTAGGTCCCCGCTTTCTTATTGGTTAAATAAGAGAAGTCATTAAATGAAATATTACTTAAAGCCAGCAATCGTCGGACAGTGAGTACGTTTTTGATAACGCTCTTTATATAAGAATGAAATCCTTTTTTCATTGATAAAGATTTGACACCGAAAAACAACGAAGTGGGGAATGCATCGACTTACTAATGAAGGGGACCAATTAACGATCATTATTTTTTTTTCTCATGACTTAATGATACAGGATGCTACTAGTTCAAAACAACGTATTATTTCCATTTCGATAATTGAAAAATAGCTTTTTTTGTAATATATGTGTCTGACTACAATATGGCCTGGTTTTAATTTTAGATCATGTAGTTTTTGAGAGTATATACACTTGTGTTTACACTTTATATATCTTGGTCATTTTTCGAACATTTATATTATAACCAAAATCTTTATATTTTTCGGATTTCATTTTCATAACAAATGTACAGAGAAACCATTAATGAATTACAAAGTGTAGCGTATTAACTTTAAAAATTCGCTACCTTCTACTTATATATCTAAAATATTTTGCTATGTAAATAATTTGTTTTGATTGTTATTAAGGACTAATATTTCACTTACACGTACACTAGTCACTAAAATCACATATTTCGAACTATTCCAGTGACTTCATATAACAAGAAATGTGTCGTTAGTATATAAAAATAAAAATATTATTGAAAATTCCACGTTACGCACGTTTTAACATACTGTATATGAAATTTTTCCCTGTCACCCGATGATAAAACTTAGGGACTAATTCAGTTCGGTAGAGCGTTGCGTCTCCGCCACCCATTGCTCTCAATTTATTAACTTTAAACCTAATTTGTAATTCATTCTATGGAATTCTGATGGGTATATACCTAAAGAACAATTGATTTGATTAGCGGTAAAAATATGTTTCATTATTTGGTTCAGCAATTACATTTTTAGTCCTCACGAACTCCTTACATTTTAAGACGGTGTCGAGTACTTGGCCTCAATTTCACGTGATGTTAAGTGACAGTGAGATCTTAGATGATGAAGCGTGTTCGCCCAGGATACTCTGGCTCTCGGCATGTATGACTACCAGAATACAGCAAGACTGTGATGGCAGCAAATTGATTTCGAAAGTAGTAACTAGTCAGTTAACTAGCGAGTTCGGAAAAACCTTTCCATAATAAAAATTCCAATATCCCTGTGGCCCGGCAATCGAATCCGAGACCACAAGAGATGAACTACTGCGCCACGGAGGCTGTTCAAATCATCCTTTGGCGTCTGGAATAAACGCGATTTCAAAGCTAAAAATTCGAAGAAGAAGAAAACAAGAAACATAAAGTAAAGTTACCTATTGAGCAATAACATATTAAATTAATGTACGTTTACACTAACCAAATTGGTAGCGATAACTCGAAATTAAAGTCGTAAAAGAATGTGCTGACATTCAACATTCTCGTATAAAATACATGATAAATATTATAGATATATTTTTTTTTATGGGGCGAGTATGTTTACTCCCTATAAATTATGTGGCACCGAAATAAATTTCGCGGAAAAAAAAGAATGGATTTTGAAAAGTTTATAAATATTTTGTACTCGCGGCGTAATTTTGACAAATACCACTTAATTTGCACTAATGAATCTGAAATGAATACACCTTGACAACGGATGACGGTCGTTCCTAAGACATTTAGTGTTGTAGGTGGTCGCTTGAAAACACATGCGTCGATATATCGATGTTTCGAGTAACTCTATTTTCATTTATTTTTCATGTTCTTTTTATTTTAACAGCTCCTCTCCGATTATTTATTTCAGGAACTTTTAACAACAGGGTATTTATTTATTTTCTAATTATCTCCAATTGCATATCTTATTTTTTATTTCTTTATTACTATTATACTGCTATTTTATGGTTTATTACTTATTCACTAATTTTATATTTATTGTTAGTCATAATACGTTTATCTTAACCTTATAGTTTTACCGTAAATGTTATATGAGCTTGTTTCCATAATTTTTGTATTTAATTTCATATATAACATTATTAGAATAAATACTTAAAATTTAAGAGAAAAACGAAGCAAATTTTTTTTAAAGAGTATCTTGTCTTCAGAAGGCATGAGTCCGCTAATCTATACATTTAGAAAGACAAATTGTACTTGTTAAACGCCCGTTTTCTTTTAACTCTTGATGATTGCTACCTTTATCGATGGAAAATGTAGTAGTATTAATAGTAATTCCCTTAGTCCAGGAATTTTAAAATTACCGGACTCATGACATTAATCACCTAGATATTTTATAGCGTACAGCGCTATGCTGCATTTACAATCGTTCTAAAAAGTGCACATTGTTATGAACAAGATGTATTTATTATTTATCAATTTTTACTCTTAATCATTTTCTAGTGATTCTCTTAAATCACCCGCTCGTCTTACCGCATCATTTATTTTATAATGAAATAAAAAAATGCAGAAAAACAAAATGCAAAACATGATATGAAATAGGAAAATGTGTGATATATTTATTTATCGCAGTTTGTTTTTGTGATTATATGTTTAAACTTCACAATTACGATGTTAATTTGGAATTCGAATTTCAAAATGTTTAGAATAAATATGATATTTGAATGACAAAAATTTATCCTTACGTATAATGATTAAAAGCTATCGACAAATTGTGCCGGAAGCCACCTCTATAAACGGTGCATTTAGATAAACGAGCGATCGCATAAAAATCAACTCTTTCGGGGCTAATCGAATTAGGCACCGATATCCATCTGTGCGATTTAACACGTTTTGGATTCTTTTGTGGCGCGGACTAATAAACCTGGGCAGGTAGCTAACCCCTGCCCGCATTTTACAATATCTTAAATGTTGATGAACTCATCGCTGCGATTTCGTTAAATCTATTGATTGTCGAACATTTGTGTTGATCGGTCGTAAATAGAATTTGGAAATCTAATAAATAATAAGTGAGAACAAACTCGCGTGACTCAACGCTTTTATATCTGCTGTAATGTTTTATAATTTGTTATGCGTATACAGTGAAAATTAAGGTTGGCTCAGCGGGGTGCCTTCGCGAAGGCGATCCCAAAATCCGCCTCTTAGCATCGTGAATGTGTTGACGACATTTTTTACGTTATTAAATTAAATACCTTTTTGGAACCAATTAACTTCAGTTTGATTTATATCATAACAGCAATGTTATTGAAATGTAAATGCAACATTTAGAACATATTTTGAATATATTTGAATTGATAATAGACGACGACGATTGGATTCAAATTCGAAGGTAATTTTTCTTATTATGTGGCACTATGCGAGCACGAATTTTTTTATTTTTTTATTAAAGCAAAATATTGGATATATATTAAGTAAAATATAGCCATAAAACGCAAGATACGTTTCTTTACTTTAATGTTTCAGTAGGTTATACACTGCCGTATAGCGGAAGTAATAAACGATGTGGGTGTCTCAGTGATGTAGTGGTATAGCCGCTTGCACTGTGAGGCGGAGGTCCCGGGTTCGATTCCCCAGTCGCAAGAGTAGTGCAGTTTGGATAGTGGTAGCGATTTTAAACCCACCTGGCTAACTACCACCCTCAATGTCAATCTGCCGCCATAATAGCATTGCTGTGTTCCGGCTGCCATACATGTGAGAGCCAGATATATTCTGGGCGAACACGCTTTACCATCTACGGCCTCATTGTTGCTTAACATCAGGTGAAATTGAGGTCAAATGTTAGGCCATAAACATTAAATAAAAATAACAAACCCCTCAGTAATATCTTCCTCATGCTGCGTCTCTGAGTTGTGCAGTTCCACCTTCGATTCCTGAACTGGTATGCGCACTCCGTCGCACCCAGCGTCACACCTTTAGTGATCTCCTTCAACAGGCCCGTTTCGTTCTTGCAGATTTGTGCTAGGCGACCTTTCGTTCGACGATTTTTCTTGCAAACCATTCTCGGGTCTAGAATCACTGCGCTGCCGGACGCCCTGAAAACAAAAAAAAAGTTTTTTTTTTGAGCAGTTTAACTCATTCTTACACACATATGTACACTTAAACAGTCACACATCTACATTCATTCTAAAAATTATTTAGGATTGATCAAAACAATGAAAATCCTCGATTGTCTGTACATAGGTTCTTATCTGTATATATAAAGTTGTAAGTACTCTCATGTATTTTTGAATTATGCTGTGAATTGTTTCGAATAAATATATTTTTTAATGAAATAAGCAAAAGACGTAAGACGAGGAGAACATTAAACTAATAGTATATGATAACCTGCACATAACAATGAATGTTTACATAGCGCAATATCGTGCCCTCAGACATGAAATGAATTTTACTAAGCATCAACAATCTACGGATATACCTTGTTCCTAAGCAGTTATTTTTGTAACGGAGAACCAGGATCAGCGTCTGACAAGTTTATTCTTAAAGGTTATACGCTAACACTTCGTCTCGTTTTCACCTGATATTAAGTGATAATGAGGCTTCAGTTGGTGAAGTGTTTCACCTGGCTCTCACATGTATGAATACCGGAACGCAGCAATGCTGTTATGGCAGCAGACTGACATTGAGGGTAGGGATAAAATTAGGGCTCGCCAGGCGGCTACCAAAAACCTTACCACCATCTACACTGTACTAATCCAATCTCCACTAATACTTCACCGGGGACTTTTGTGTTATAAGGCAAGCGGGTTTGCCACTGCGCCACGAAGGCAGTCAAACTTCGTTCTTATTGCATCTTTTGTGAACCTATTACCTTATTCTACTTACGTTTTGTTCCCCAAGCTGGATATCACCAGCTTCGCTATATTTTTCGCTCTATTCAACGTATATTTCTTTCTATACTCAACTGTAGGTTTATATATTTTTTTGATTTGGGTTATCGTTTACCCGGAATGTCATGTCCTTTCCTTCCCTTTCGAATTCTTACAAGATGATGTTCGTAAATTTCTGCTTAGCCGAAAAATAATCAGATCGGTTACTGAAGATCGAAAAGATAGTTCTAAACATAAACGAAAATAAAAGATCTATCAGCAATATAATTTTTTTGCAATAAAGTGCTACCTTTTTTTTTTTGATACTCGTATGGAATCAATGGAGTAAGGTTTTATTTTGTATTCCTTTTTTAAAACACCAAATGATTTTATGATTATACACTTTAAAATATTCAACATTGTTATCGTTTATTAATTAAGACAAATCAAATTGGTCCATACTGAAGATCATAAAATGCTAAATTAATATTTTTATCCAACACTACAATCATTTATTACAACATAAATATTGAAAGCAAATGAGGAAAACTGTTTTATTAATGGCCAGTGTTTTTTTCCATTTTATGGCCATTCATCGATTACAGACTTGAAAAAAAATCTCTAATTACAGAAACCGATCGTTAAATTCGTCTCACTTACTACAACTAGTGTTGTACTTCGGACCGGTAAATATCGATTTACGATCCGCCACGGCGAGCGGCGAAAGACGAGCGCCAGGTCGCGTTGAGTGAACGATTGTTTATTCGATAAGAGTTCATTGTCAGAGTATCGAGTGCGAAGCTAGTTCGAATAAATTTAGACGTTTTCTAAAGAATTTACCGGGAACTGGGTCCCAGCGAGATACTGATAGATTGCGTTTCATTCGTTTTAAAGGAACTGTACGATAATTGGCATGTTTGATTATACCGCAAAACATCGATTAGGTGTAAATCTGTTCGACTTCCATTTGTTTAATATAGCAAAAGGTTACTTAAAGTAATTCTCACTATTTTGATTATAAAAAAAAAATGTATTGCGGTTACATAAAACATTTAATTGAATTACTTAAAATCTGCACGCATACCGTTACTTTTGATTTTGTGGCTTGCACATTTTATTTGCTATAAATTAATCAATTTATGCTCACATTTACTGATAAATTTTGTGAAGACATAATGGTCCTTATTATCCATGGCAATTAATCTTTACCATTCATACGTGTTGTAAGAAAATTTCGCCAGTTGTGCAACGGCGTTCACTCCCCGCCTTGTCAGGCTGTGATCTACAAAACTTGATTTTTAAAACAAAATACCGGCATTCATACTTTACGCAACTTATGACCAGAGAGTTGAGTAGGTGATTTACGGCAATCAAATTAAAAAAAATGTAAGGTGGTTAAAGTGTCGATGCTGAAAGAAGTCTGCAATCTGTGATCATGTTCTGGGGCATTTAAACATTACATCATATTTAATAGATCACAAATTTTTACATAAGAACACCCATTCCTACTAATCTTTGGTTAAAGAACCAATGAGATCGTAGATGGTGAAAAGTACTAGATCAGAATTCTCACATCTATGACTGCCGGAACACAGTGATTCTTTTACGGCAGCAGATTGACTTTGCCAGTGGTAGCTAGCCAAGTAAAATCGATAACCCTAACACCATCCAGAATTTCGGAAGTCCCTTGGCACCTCCGTATTATAAGACAAGAAGTAATCCATTACGTCATGGAGGCAATTAAATATGACATATCACCATATTAGTGAGCATTTTAAATATTGAAAAAACATACCTAAAAGAATTCATAGCTAACTTGAAACTTTGACGCTCTTAGAAGTTAAGAAACTGCGACCATGTTTTGGATTTCCACTATTACAGATTGAATAGACAAGAAATTCTTAGAAAAGAACACAGATTCCTGCCAAGAATGATTCGCAAGGGTATTGAAATTAAATAAAATTTCAATAATTCAAATTTCAATAAAGAAGATGGTTAAGTATCACCACTAATTTAGAATCCTATTATTAAATAAAACCAGGAACTAAGCAAACCATTGTAAGACATCAAGGCACAAATCTTCTCTTGTTGGTCGGACTATTTTAAAATAATTATTAAAAGCAAAAGACACTCCGTAATAACTACGATATCAGGACATTTGTTACTACAATCCACACGTGACCTTGAGTTATGTGTATTAATCACTCCAAACGTCATGAAATAAATAGTTTGAATAAATACGATAAAATCGTAATAACATTGGTTTAATTAAATTAAAAAAAACTAATAACAGAAAAATATTGATTTATCTATCAAAATGTTTATTTCATCAGTGAAATGGATTTTATAGATAATTTTTGATTGCTTTATTCTATTACATCATACCAGCATCGAATTGAGAGACTTTAATAGTCACAAAATTTCCTTTAGTTTCTTTCTCTAATATTGAAATACTACTACTATCATAGATTCAAACAAAAAAAATCTATTAATTTGTATTTTTCATATAAAAAGCTTACCTCAATAAACGGAAATTTCCCATTGGTTCCATGAAGAAACTAAGCCGTTCTGAATTTTCGGAATGGAGTAAACTGTGAATTTTTTTTTCCCGTCATGCGTTCTATTCATACAACCAACTATTGATTGGCCTTCGCGGTTTTACTACAACAGTAAAAAGTCGAGTGCAACAGTAAAAGTCAAGATGCTCTTAAATTACGACCACAACACGCCCGCGTAGCGCGAGCCGAACGCACGGAAATGATTTTATTAACCCCATACCGCTGCGAATGTTTACCGCGAGCCAATACCGGCGTTAGTTTCGCAACGCGTCTACGGAATTCCATGTGAATATTCTGCGTCGTCGTTAATCAGTTTATATGAGACGTATTGCTAAATCATTTCTATTTATTTTGAATAAACTTTTATTATCCATATTTAATATATACATTCATATAAATCAGAAAGACTTAAACTTTGTATGATTTAATTTTAGGCTATACAAGATACAAGAACAACTATTTTAACTGCCTTCATGGAGCACCTGTTTATCTTGCGCGCATTTAACTTGTAACACGAAAGTCCCTAATCCGACTCGAGATTTACATGAGTACTGGAGTTCGCGAACTCGCCTGGCTAGCTACCACCAATAAAGTCAATATGTCGTCATAAAAGCATTTTTGTATTACGGGAGTCACATATGTAAGTGCTAGAATTTTCTGAACAAGTGCACTTTATCATTTACAGCTTCATTGTCACATAACATATCGTGAAATAGACGTTAAGTTTTAGACGAAACCGATAAAATAAAAGAAAATAATGATAACGAAGCACACTGTTAGATTACCTTCTAAATGTTAATACGAATTTGTAGAAGTTTTATTGAATATTAGAAAAAGAATAAAATCCGCACACAATAACACTTGCAAATGTAGCTTAAAAATGAAAATCAGATCCAATTTGCAAGTTTCGGAGCTCGATATATACGATATACTGCACGACGGCGCGCAAAGCGTATCGGACCACATTATCGTTACCAATGCTTATATTAGCTGAATCAATCGGCTTTGGAATGGCACCTCAATGCACTTCAGCTGACACCTGAGGACATGCGTCGTTTGAGCTTTAAGGATCTCAGACCCAACACAGCCGCATGTCGAGTGTCGACGTTTTTTACTGTATTATTAACCTAAATTTGAAATGAACCTTGTGTTGATTTTGTTCATTATTTCTGTATGTTTTCGTGTTGATACTTTCGCACTGATAATTTAATTATTTTTTAAATTATTTTGAACGTTAACATCAATTAATTACAAAGTGAATTTTGTAGTTTTTTACCACCAACGAATTAACACGACCTTAATTTTACACAATGTTAAGTGACAATGAGGCCGTAGATGGTGAAGTTTGCTCGCTCAGAATATTTTTACTGTCAAATGTGTGAATGCCGGAACACAGCAACAATGTTATGACTGTAGATTAACATTAAGAGTGGTAGGCAGCTAGCGAGAGGAGTTTGTAGAAATCCTATCGCCGTGCAAGCTCCCCTATTCATATAACCCGAATGGAATCCAAAATCTACGTATTACTAGACAACTAATAATACATTGCATAACGGAGAAAATTTTTCGTTAAATCCGCAAACACTTGCTTGCAGCTATGGCTTATGCAGAAACCTTTGCTTCTATTTTTATGTAACTGTATGTGTTTTTTTTTTAATCATTTCCTTTGCAGTGGATTCATTTATTCTTGGAGCTAACGCCTCAGTTTATCGGCAGTATGGGAGTAGTGTTAATCTCTTTTCATCATCTAGCATCCATTGAAAAAAAGATTACCAGTTGGCATTTTTACCTAATTTATGCTTTGTGATAACAATGGGTCACGAAACTGAATGAGTATGGGATCTATAGTCTCTTCTGTTTTATTACCACAGATACAGTAGGGTTCACCTACAAAGCTGAACCTGAAAAGGCAAGCTTTTATGCCACCGTGACCTAACAGGTATTGTGTACATATGTCGTTGTGTATCGCACTACCAAAAACTCTGTAATCTGTCTAGATATCTGTAAAAAAAAATATTGCATGTTCAGGGTAACGGAGGTTGTCAATAATTATTAATCCAATAATTATTGATCGTTATATGTGCCTACTATCAAATTAAAATTTAACATTGTATGCGCACCATTATACGGCAGTAAAATAGGTATTGCGATGGTACCTACATTGAAAAGTCTACTGTCAGTGAAGTGACATTAAATAGTAGAATTCACAAAACAAAAAGCACCGATATGCATGCACAGCTGAGCTATGACGAGTCTAATATAGCCTGAGATGATCATTCTACAACTCATAATTTTGTGGATGTGTAATCTTTGAAATGAATATCGAGTTATCTTATTTTACATATTACATAGTAATACAAAAAAAACGTAAAATACTCTCCCTCTCTCTATATATATATATACCTAAAGCTAATGTTACAACGTTTGAATCAGCTCTGTATGTAATCGTTGATTTAGACTGTTTGTGGCCAAATGTTTACCATAACAATTATTGTTACATATCGCATCCGGAGTGCTGTTACAAAATACGTCTTAGAGGCGGTTCAGTTTATTTTGGCTCCAATTTAACCGTTCCTTACTGACAGGAACGTTTCAGTGATCTAAGAAAATATCAAATTACCAATTTCAATGAAATATAAACTTTAATAGGAAGGTGTAGAAACGATGTTCCTATGAATTGATTATTGATGGAATTTTGCCAAACTGGCGACAAACTACTGTCCATCCAGACGAATAAATTAGCTGTGATAAGTTGTATGTCAATTAATTATTCTTCAAAGCACCATCTGGTGTGAAAGTCGGTTAAGCGCGAAAGGAAGCAGCCTAATGATAGACAAGGATATTTTGGAATGATGATACTTCCTTTAATGTCTAAACTTTGATAGATTATCTGAAAATTTTAAACAATGAGTGATGTATCATTTCTTTTTTTTTTTAATTATATGCAATATATTTAATAAATCGATATTTGTATGCTTAGTAACTTTCATGCATTGACTATTTAAACAATCCTTTCTTTATTTTATCAGATTTGTATCAATTAAATAATTTTGAGCAAAGATTGTAAATGTGTTGAAATTATATGATACACTATTTGTACTTTTGTTATTTATGAGTATTAAGTCAATTCAAAGAATGAAAGGAGACTAATATTTCAAGATGTATAATACACAATCCATATACGATAATTTAAAAACTAAGCAACCACTTTCTAGTACTACATAAATAGATCAATAATCAATAATTTCAATCTAAAGAATAAAAGCTTGTTGAAAATTTCTAATATTTTAAATTGGAAACCGTTCACAATCGTCCGAACAACAACTGGTTAACAAGATCTCTCGACTGAAAGTTTATCGTTTTCAAATCACTATAAAAGTCACATTCGTAACTGTCACGGTAAATGCAATTAAACTGTCACAATGGCCGTGACCTATGTTAACAATACGTTACAGTTGGCACGAGCGCAATTGCATATCGTATTAGCTCACTCGGTTATATTTAAGTCTGTTACTCTAATTAACGGTGAGGTACTTTATTCTATTATGAAAACTAAAGACAAGTATCGACAGTAAATTTTTTCTCAGTTCTTCATTCTCTTTTAGAGGAGACTGTTTGACGTGACTTAAGTTTGTTCTATGTTTTTATTAAATATAATAAAATCAAATCCAATATAAGATTTTGTGAAATTATTTTTCATATTTTTATTTGCCAATGTAATAAAACTTGAGATCAGGGATTTTAAAATTTTAACTGCATATGATGATTGTTATCTTTTACTTTTACTATGATAACCCCCTTGGCCATCCCATCAATGTATTGCGTGCGTGCAGGAAGGTGTACGCCTCATTCAGCCCGGGTGACAATGAATGACGCTGTTTGCGGACACCGGGCGAGGCGCTAACGCGCGACTTGGACGCGATTAGCGACTACATGACGACTTAACTGTAAACATCATTACCATTACCCGTTTAGCGTAAATATCGTGCGGCCGCCGCTCCCGTTCTCGACGCTGTTCCGCCGGCGATAGCGACAATTGTAACGCAGACGTAAAATGGCCGCGCGCGTCTGTCAACATCAGTGATCGTTAGACTAGATCGCTCTGTCACAGTGTACGCGAGTAAACACTTTTAAAAGTTTATGTGACGATGAGCGGTGTTGTCAGAAGGTTTTAGTGGGCGCATCATGGACGCTCTTGCCGGCGACGCCGTCCCCGTGTTTGCTGTGTCGCTTCAAATTGGGTTTGAGACGTTCGCGTCTTCATTGTTACGTATTTCTTCGCTTTCGAAAGCGTGTTTGTGCCGCGTTACAACCATTAGTGGGCATTCAATTTGACTTGTGGCGTCACTTCATATTTGTACTGCGCCTCCAACTTAATTATTAATAATAAATTCAAATAAATATTTACCGCATTACATTTATTACATAAATAGATTTAAATTTTCATCAAACTCATTCGGTCAATTCATTTATTTTAGCACATCAAAAAATCAACTCCAATTTAAAACGAAAGAATCATTTTCTAGTACACTATGTTATTTTAATACACAATAACATAATTACAAATTAATGCATGTTTACATATAATCCAAATTATGACAAAGTTAGTCGTTATAAAAATATCAAATGACTATACCGTTCACTTTCAATGTATTTTATTTTACTCCGTTCATTTAGCAATTCGAGGTACAGTATTGTCTGGAAAATAAAAGCCGCTTTTGGGTTAAATATCTGGAAGTGATACAACAAAAAGTGTCATCAAGTATTCTTCATTGATACATGTATATAAAGCTTGAAGTAGATCTTGTATGTGTTTTAAGAACCCGTCCTTGATGTTTAATAATAAAAATAGTAAAACATAACGGATTAAGAAACATTTTCATTTGAAACGGTTCGTTATCACCTGCGATTTTAGCGCCACCAAAGATTTGTGACCATAATGGGTGCGAGATGCGATAATTGGTGAAGTTCTACGCACAATAACGCGCTCTGTACACTGAATGCTACAGAGGCAAAGATAAAGCACCGACTACTAGATGTTACGTTTCTATTGAGTGACGGCAAAATTTGTTTTAATTGACTTAAAAGAGTATGCATTATTTTTTGATACGTCTTTGCGCGGAAGTGAGAAAGAGAGACCGGTATAGATAACTATAATTTTGACTACTTCCGTGGTTTGCTGAATATTTTGTGAAGCGGAATAACAGGTGGGATTCCGGGATCACGAGTAGTGGAGGCTGGATGGTGGTTGGGTTTTTTCAAATTCGCCTACGTAGCTACCCTTAATGACCATCTGCCACCATCATAGTATTGCTGTGTTCCGACAGTACATTTTCGATAAAAACGTATAAACACTTTACACACTTTGGTTCTTTATTATACTGAATTTTTTTTATACTCTATATATATTTTTCAGTTGTTTCAGAGCCACAGTTTGATAGTAAAATATCACTAGAATTGTTTTAAAGAGGATGGTTTGTTTTTATTAAATGCTTGTACGTAGTGTTCATACGAAAGGTTTTCTTAACAATTTTACATTTCGAAAGACGCGAAGATTGATATATTACTTTTAATTGCCTAACTTCGCATCTAGCCTTCTAGCGTTGCTCTCTAATGCAACGACAGCGCTTGGTTAGCGTGGCCCCGCTAAGCGCACCGCAAACGGGCGCGGGCGGCCGCCCGTGTGCGAGCGACAGGGCATCGCACTGCCGACGGTGCTAAATGAACTAGTTCCACTTGCTTCATGTGTCGACAGAGAGGACGCTGCGACTATGCCTTCGACGTCATGTCAAATTTAAAAAGTATTTCTCCTGAACACAGATTATACAATAATCATAGATATCTAAAGATGTCTGAATTCTGTTTTAAGTTTTTTTGGTTTAATTCTTTACATATATATACAGTATTTTATTGGCAATATTGTAGTAATTTATTTTGAATACCGTTCATAAACCATAGAATAACATTTCATAAAATATATAATTACATATATACATACTCATCCAAAGAATCTCCTCTGAAGATGATTAAAACTGCAATATAGACATGTAACTGTTCAAAGAGTACAATTACAAATATAATTTGTGTTAGTAGGTATTTTAAAAGTATATTATTAAAAATTGGCCAGGTATACAGCGACAATTTTTGGAATATATATAAGTTTACTAAATTTCCCTATAAAAAAAAACTATAATACCTAACCAAATTTAATGCAATCCATTTTATATGTACAGGTAAATTTAATTTAATGATAAATCTCTATTGAAATATCTAAATATAACATAATATGTTTAATTGGTGTAGGAGATTATAAATGCTCATTGCAGCGAGTAATACGATTTCTTATTATATTTAACTAGCCAAAATTGAAAGCCTGAACTATAAACGAGCATTTGAATCGATTAAATGAGATAAAAAAATTAGCACACACATCGGATAGGAAAGCCGTAATGGCCGATAGCTAAACCTGATTTAATTGATCGCCTACACACCGATACAGAAAACGTGGATGTAATAAAATTTTAATACCCATCTACATTTCAATCTGTCCCACAAATACCAGATTGTTCGGTAACAAATATAAACACGCCTTTATAGCTTAATTACACTATCGACGAATGCGTACTACGTACTTTCCATTGGTTTTCTTTACAACTTTACAATCTACCCACCGCTGCAGGCCACAAGATTGTGTTACTTTTTAATGTTTATTAACCTTCGGACCGAAAAGAACTGTTTTATAAGTTTGACGTATATGTCTATATATTTATTTATCTATATACACGTCAATAGAGCATCATAGTATTACAACCACTCCGAATAGACTTTCAACATTTTTTCTCTGTTACAAACTTTTAAATATACGTACGATCTAGATACTAAAATATTAAACTAACTACCCCATACTATACATTACTTTTATTTCATTTCTACTAGATATAATTATTTAAAAGTGTTATTGCACGAAATTTTGTATATATGGCGAACATAATACAAAATGGCAGTCTTCCTTGAAGTTGAATAAATAAAAGTATAAAGATGCATAAAATTTTGTGAACCAAAACAAACAATTTAAGAAATAAAGATGTAATTAAATAAATAAACTAACTATATGTTTTGTATATTTTATAAATTATAACTTAAATAAAGAACAGAAAAGAGTGAGAAAGATAACGATAACAAAAAAATATATTATAACATAGGCTAGTAAAGATAAAGATAAATAAAAAAGAACTATTAAAATAAAATGATAATTCCATAACAATACTATATAAGCTATCCATATCCTTTGATTGCTGAAAGAAATTTAAATAGAAATAAATGCAGCTTCTATTCATTTACGTCACTACCTTAATTTTTTTTTTATATAGGTTTTATATTGTAGGATTGGGTACCCGATGTTAAGTGCAGAAGTAATCTGTGAAGTAAAAGCTCACTAGCTTAGTAATAGACAATTCAATTGAAGACACCCATTCCGTGTTTGGATGAAAATATCACGTACCGCCGTACGTGTTAAAAACGAGGAATTGACCCTCTTCGTACACAAAGTGACGAGGTTTTTATTATCACTTAATGGCTGACACTTTGAGGTTAGTAGCCAGCCAGGCGGGCTCGAAATACCCTGCCACCATTCAAACTATTTCACTACTATTACACCGTACATTTAGAAATATTAATTCATATGTAATCATTAAAAAAAAAAATAATAAATTGGTCAACACAAAGTAACGAGTTGACTTTAATTTTATTACACTTTCCATTAACACATCATTTGTTACTGTTCATAAACAAACCCAACAACGCGATTTCTCACCAACAAGCTTAAGAAACGAACATAAATTCCCAATTAGACGTGAAAAGAGAAATGGTACGTCTATTGGATGTTATCTATCAAATTTTATTGTTTAGTTAGTTGGCGAACCGGAATTCGAACTGAACGTCTTTGTCCATGTACAAAAGCGGTATTGACAATTTACTTTTATCATATATTCGATTTGATATAAAATTTTAATATTATTACATTTATGTGAAACAAATAAAAATAATAAATATCTGTGACATTTCACACATAGCACTCTAATCCCAAGCAAAGCACCTTTATTTCAGAGACCTATATATATACATAGATTTTTTTTATAATAAGTACTTAAGTATATATATTAACAACCAGACACAGAACAAACGCAAATGTTCATCACAAGAGTTTTTCTTGTGCGGGAACCGAACCCGCGACTCTTGGTGTAAGAGACAGAGTTAGGACCATTACATGAATCAAATTAATCTATTTATTATTTACATTTTGCGTAAGTAAATTGATCATAACGGTTGCTTGATATCATTGATTAAATACAAACGACAGCAATGAAATTTAATTTCGTTTGATTAATCGAATTACACAATTCAGCCCCAATTAGGTTTAGTTATGCAATTAAAGATTAGTATGTTATTTTTAATACCAATTAAGTGTACGATTTATTTTTAATTTAAAAGTATCTCACTGTCTCAGTTAAGCTGCTGCTGCTGGATTCGCAGATGTTTACGCTGTTAGACTTTTTGTCGACTATTACAGCTTCATCTGATATTGGCTCACCAAACCGGTGATCACATTTTAGTTAAGAAAAACACATCTGATTTTATCTAAGTTGCAATGGTAATTAAATATTTATATATCTTAGTAGGATTTCGGACAATATATCGATAAGTTTGATACCTATTAGTAATTAGATTTTCTTGACATTCGATACTACATTTGTAAAGATGAATCGGCAAATTATATTAATATTAGTAGACTTGCCTATTAACTACTTTTAAGTTTATATCAAATAATTTTCATTAATTGATTTCATATCTCTAAAACTTTATAGAAAAAAAAATGGGGGCAGTTCATTAAAAAACTATTTCAATGGATGTATTCATTTAGTCTTTTTAGTGACAATCACTTGTAAAACATTTACGTTATCATGATCATAACTATGATTTATACTTTCTATTTTAAATACACGAAATTATATACAAAGATTTCCGAAATTAACAGCTTAACCACAAGCAGCATGTTCCACCGATTTAATTGTTTCATTAAAATAAAATGTCAAACAGCGAATCTAATCACAAATTAATGTAAATATATTTACGACGTATTTTAATCACTTTTCTGATACAGATACACAAATTAATGTTACATTTTAAATAAATTAATTGAATTCTCTCTCGAGTAGCGTAAATAATTTTGTTTGACTTTACCACCACTTATTTCACATAAGTTTGCTTAATCATAATAACATCGTGCCACACCAGCGGCTAACGTACGTAATTTTAATAACTTTTTTGTATGCAATTTAAATTAATAATTTAAATTCTTAATTTTTTAATGAAAATAAAACAATAATGAAATTTATTAGCATGAATAACATACATTATAATGTAAGATATGAATTATTCTTTAACGCATAAGTACGAAATTAAGTTGTATCATAATAAAGCGATTTGACAAAACTCGATTAATCATCACAAGTTTTAAATTAAGCCGCAAGCTTTGAAATGTGCATCCAGATCCGGTCGTACAACGAACTTACATGTGAGTAACGCGCGGGGCAAGATTTTATACGTTCAATTCACACACGCGACACGATTACGAAGTTTTTAACTTCAAAGTTATAAAACTTCCGGCGCTCGTCATTTAAATGAACCGCTTCAATCGAACACGTTTAGGAAATTCATTAGCCATTATCGACACTTCCCACATTAGAGATGTGTTTAGGAAATGTGAAATGGCATCTAGTTGGTGCGTTTAATCGCGCGTCACCCACACGATAAGTCCGCACGCTCACTTATCGACAGTTCAAACATTAAAAATAAGAACGTTGTTAATTAGCTAATCGATGCCCCGGCTGGAAACGGTGCCGTGGGCGCATGGGACCGGCCGCGCCCACGTCGCGCCGCTGTCATCGACATTTATGGGCATTGATTTCAATCAAATAGCTTGATTGGTGATGATGGAGTTACACGTTATGATATTCGGCTACTAAAAATATAAATCAAGGTCAGATTATGTTTTCACCAATCGACGGGCTATGTCTCTAACTGAACGGGCGATATTTCGGATCGCTTCTGGAGAATGTATTCCACTCTTTTTTAATGGTAACAAAACAGACAGGCGTCAAACTTCAGATGTGTTTGTGGTAACTAATTTGAGTTAAAGCAAATACGTTTTTCACTCAATTCACAAGAACTATTCGCCGCATTTTTTTTTTGCAGAAAATGCCTCGTTTCATAGGAGTAAATATTTAAAATAATTTAGTACTTAAGTATTCCATAATAAAGATAACCTATCCTATGTAGAAGTTATTTAAACGAGTTGTGAAAGTTACAGTTTTTTTTATTCATTTAATCTTTTTTAGTACATCGCTAAGTCATGTATCTGTATATCAAAACGCACTAACAAATAATCTTATGTACGTATGTTACATCCAAGGGCGTGCCTGCAGGGCAAGCCAGAACACTTATATAAACATCTACGTAAAAAAAATATTAAAATATAAATTTTTTCTTTTTTTTAACATTATGGTCTTGTTTAATCCTTGTATCAATTCTGATTTATCAATTTTATTGTCCTGTATTGCTTAAATAGCCTAATCTGAACTTTGGGGTTTCTATTGGATTACCACCACTAATATATAAAACATTGTTCCTACAATTATTTGTTTACCGTAACGTATGATCAACAAATAGCTATCGGTAAAAAACAATGTATTTATACATATAGCGATAATTTTATTAAAAAAAAATTATTTACAGAATTTTTTTTTCAAAAAGAACGTAGCGTAAGTAATGAAGGTAATATGGCATTATAAATCAATGACAATTATTGCTTAGTATTAAATGTAGAGTAATTGTATGCTATTCATTTTAAAAGAGAAAAAGGAATACGCAAAAATCCCAAACGCACGATTACAAGAACGGCGTATACTGCAGAGAATTCCATTAAATTTCTGAAGACATACGAATTATCACGTCGGCAAATCATATCCATTGCTCTGAACCTTGGATGTTATCTTTAACACTGCTTATCTCTTTGAAAATTTACGTGACCGAATTATTTCGTGCCAAATTATTCTACTTATTCGCGTGATATTGTCCGCGCTCACGTACGTTTGACGATTGTGAACACACGCTTGAAGTGTTCGGCGGAATTGTTCCCGTCGTGAACTACGAGAATTTTGGAATCGTGTTTAGAATGCATTTTATTTCGGCTATTCGTACACAAATAGTCGTTAATACTGGTAGTTACATTACTGCTTTGTTGGACACTTTAATCGCTTATTAGGTTCTTTCTGCAACAAAGCGATCAGACGGTTAGCACACTCTGGTGAAAACGGTGTTGCCTTGTTATAAAAACGATGTGTCGTTCAGATTACTTTATTAGAGATAACTATATAAAGAATATCATATATTATTTATTACCTGTGTTTGATATATGAGGAATACAAAATATATTAACATGGTAAAAACTGAACAGTATTAGACAAACTATTCTTTTAGAAACTCAAATGAATAAGGTGCTTACCAAGTACTATTTTGCGCCTGTCGACCTTTCCTTAGATTTTTTCCGTGAGGAAATCCTACATTGGATAATCGTCCGCTTCAAAGGCAACAAAACATATTATTTATAAATCCAAACCGCACTAACTCCACGCGGAACTCCATGACACAGTAAAACAAAAAAAAAACTATTTGCCACTTTCCGCTTTCTTATTCGCAAACATTACGACTAAATTACAATCTCGACGCGTTTTGCCACTACACATGGCATTTCCAGAAGTTCTACGCTCGACAACGAAACGAGGATTTAACAAATATAAAAGAGATATGCGAATAAAAAACCGGAAATTAGCAAAATTATTTTTTTTATTATCGGGCAACGAAAGAGTTATGCTGAACTTTTACCTGGTATAACCTTGATGATCCTTGTTCTGATACCAAGTACACCTTTTTCAATAAAAAAAAAATACATGCACATTATTACTCGGTCTTTGTGTTCAACATGTGACGTCAGTAGGCATCTTAAAAAACTGTTGATACAGATTCAGAAAAACCTCTTCACTATTGAACCTATATTAATATTTGAAAAAAAACTATGTAACGATAATATTTGTCATCATTTTGTAAGAAATTACTACTCATACCACAAAGCAGCATCTAATTGATTCTATGAAGGCTAGTGGTGTAACAGGTTTATAAAGATACGGTACCGAGTTTGATTCCCAACTGAACGAGTACATAAAATTTAATGGTTTTTACTTCTGGTCATATTGTAATAGTTGGACCAGTTTGTGCAGGAAAATACTTTCACGGCATTATGAACTGTATCGTAATTCGTGAGCAATTTATGTACAAGCAATATTTACTTTTACTATCTACATTGGCCTGTGTGAAACGATTCTTCTCCTCTTATTTAACTAGATATTTATTTGCTAATATATCAATGGACTCAATTCTTGATTAAATCAACTATACTCAATCCGATTCTACCACAATTCCGATATGGTAAAAGCTTGAAGTAATAACCGCGTACAAAGATATGAAGAGATAAATCTAAAATCATTCAATATTTTAAATTAGCTTAGTAGTTACCAATACGTATTTTACTCATATTAACTATATTAGGCTTATAACAAATTTAAATTTGACTTAATGCCCATTAAAACATTCGTAACTGTCTCCATTGCGAAATAAATTATCAAAATATTAAAAATTATAGCGCTGATACTAGCGTTTGCAAGTATACTTATGGAATAAATAATTAAATAATTGAAGCTAAAAACTGCGCGTTATTTCTTTTACAGGTCAAGTAACCGGACAATCAAAACCGCATTATTCATTTCGGCAAAAACCTCTAAAGAATCATTAACGACTGCAATCACTCTTACATTACGGCATCTTGTCGTCAAAATCAATCTATCACTTGTCAAAAGCAAAGTTGCCAAAATGAGTTATTATTCATCATAAAAAAATGATGGTTGCAGTGACATCAGCGAATTTGTCTGTCAAACGGTAAGCCATTGGATTTGGCCATTTAAAAATGTTAAAATACATTTAGACATAACCGATTATGTTTATTTTTGCATTAGATAGCGAGAATATTATTAGCCCCGTCAACCTGTATTAGTCTTGCGCTGGACTAAAGCCTTCCTCAAGGGTTAGCCATCAAAGAAGTAGTATTTCTTGACCATTAATGAGATCTTAAATCACGACGTAATGATAGTAAATTTTACGTTGACGTTCATTAAACAATATCGATCTTCAATAGAGCTATTTTTTAATTTTTATTTAAAGCTTTTATTCAGAAATTTTTAAAATTATTTCTAAAGAAAACTTAAAAAAACATTTTTTTTAAGTACATTGTCAAAGGGCTCAAACGATTTCGACACATCTGTCTCTTTAGTTTTTTGTAGCCATATTGAATTGAAGGTAGTCGGCCCACTAGAACAGTTTCCAAACGAAATTCACGCCATATTTACAATAGAATTTGGATAAATCAGTACCTAAATCGCATTATCCTTACAAATTATAATTAATATAATATTGGACGTGTTATCTTTAGAAAGTTTACCGTAAACGACGGTGGAACAAGTTTCGTATACCCAACGGCGTTGTACCCCGCATCTTTACCCGCGGCATCAATTTTTGTTGATCGTGGTCGTATCGCCTAATTTAAGCCCGCGCTTGATTAATTGCAAATTAAACTCCCCACCGCGGTGGTTCGCCAGTCGGTATGACTTTATTGAATTTCATGCACCGAGATTTATGCGTCGAATCTTGAATTTATTATGATCAGACCCTGACCGAGGAAAATTACGAACGGATTTACATGCGGAAATTAAACAACTCGACGTATGATTATGTTGTATATTTTGAAATCGATGTGCGAATTTGTATATTAAATTAATAATTAAATTACACGTTCATAGCATTCACGGAATGGAGGAGATATGGTCTGATCATCAATAATTATTAAGAAAAATAATGGTAGCAATTAACTTTATTACATATTTTTATTACATTGACAGAGGTGTGATAAGGTATCATCCTTCGCACTACGTCAATTGCTTTACGTTGATTGCTAATCATAGCCTATTTCTTGTCGCGGTAGTAACCAAAATATCTATTTCACTAAAATTTTAGCCGATTGTAATACACAAATGATAGTTGTAATCGGTTTTGGTTCTTAAATCTTAACTAGTAAGATACTTAATAATATTAAATTAAAATGTATGTACAATTTATCCATTTTAATTATGCAATTTTGGAACATAAAATGTAGGTTTTTATTTTAACATGTCTCTCACAATGTATTCTGTTATAATATGTTAATTACTATACTTTTGCGTGAAGAATATCTATTTAACAGTACATGTCTAAACATTTTATACGTCTGCACAGTGTGATGAGAGCCAAGCAATTAATTTATATTTTTGGCGTAAATTTCTTGAATGCAACTAAAAAATAATTGATAGGTACATTTTTTATAGTCTCATAATTATTTTTTTAACGAAATGATATAGATACATACGATTTTAATTGGAAATTATATGATGTTGTCCATTTTTATAGTAGAACACTTTAGCAAATATGTATAGATGCAAAGTAGTGACAAAAGGCTTATTAAAATATATTTAAAATGAATTGTTTCTTCTATGTTGCAAAGTACTTGTAAATCCATTGTATTGACTGGAAAAGTTTTCACGGAATGTATAAAACACAGATAAAAAACAAAGATAAATATGAAATGAACGATTTAAAACACTCATTTTAAATAAAAATCCCTGAAAATATTAACTGGATAATTTTCAAACGGTGACGAGTTTATCTCTAATTATAGCTATGTTCACCCCCGATCGAGTGTGAAAATAATATTAGATCAAAATCCCAACACTGTCGGTGTCATTGCTCATCATAATATGAGGGGTTTTATTATGAGGAATTTGAGGCGATAAGTTAAAAGAAAACCATTAAATGCAATCACTTTGGTCGTACGGTATTTTAAGATACCATATCGATTATATATTGATTTCTCGATACCAAGTTTCATTTCATTAAAATTTAAATTAATCATGTACACAAAAAATTATTATTTATTATAGATGATTAACGCTCCCCACTGTGCAAAAATTTGTTCAATAACACTATTGATATATTAATAAAAATAAAGGTACGAAATTATACCGACTAGTTAATTACTTTGATACTAAATAAAGGCCCCTGACGTTCTGCTTTTGACGCGTTTAAATAAAGGTGGACACGAATAAAGTCCGTTGAAAATCGCCATTACTACACTTCCTTGTCATAAATCTCATCGCGTAATTATATCGGCTACTCTATTATGTGGTATTTTTTTTTTCATAACCGAGCATAACCATTTGTTACTGGTTGTTTAATCTTGTTTACTTATTTGGTAGTCTAAATGCGAATGACGAAACATATATTATTTGCCTCGTTAATACAGCTCTTTCAGAAGAAAGAATTCAATAGAAAAATATTGTGTAGATAATATTAAAGAATCTTGACAATAATCCAAACAGTAATTTCTTATAAATCATTATAATCGAATAGTAAATAATTAATTGGATTGAGATTAATACATACCTAATAAGATAATAAACTTATATACTTGTCAGTCGGTTTAAGTTGGGAAGAACTTCTCATTAAATGCTTATACGTAATAAAATCCATTTCTTTTTGATCTTATATAAACTCCTTTAAACCCGCCAGGCTAGCTACGACCCAATCTGTTGTGTTAACAGTATTGTTGTGTTTAGTCAAACTTGTGAGAGTCAGTTTTCTGATGGAGCACGCCTCACACTTTTTACGGCCTCATTGTCACTTAACATCATGTGAAAACGAAGTCAAGTGTTAAGCCACTACAGATAATAAATATTTAAATACTTTCTGAATTAACCTACATTTTTTGTTTGCTAACACTGTACCAAGTTGTCGCAGAAGGCTAGTGTGAAAACATAATAAACAAATAGTTATACCCGATGGTTCATTCTATTTTGTTTAAACGGTCGCTGTTTGTTCTATAACCCTGTTCAGTGAAATTTGGCTCGGCGAAATCAAGATGTGGTTTACTTTGGAGCCCCGCCATCTACTGCTAAAGATCTGATTTTCAGTATTATTACAAGTAACTAGTTGCGGTAAAATTCAATCGCCAATTACATCTTTCGAATCAACTTGTACCTTTACATTTTATAATAATATCAAAATAAGATACTATTTTACAAAATTATAGAAAATTATACATTTACAAAATAAGAGAAATTTAAAATAGATATTATTTATAGACGATGACTGATATTAACTCTATATTAACTCTTATGTCGCAACTACTATTTATGGTATTATCTTCAATTGTATTATAAATTAGCAAGAAATTTATAAACATATTATTGTGCTCTATCACATATTTAAACGGTTTAAATCTACGTAGTTAAAACTTCTGTTAATGTGAACTTTTACAGTTTCTCACACCTGGGATCCATTTTGTGAAGTGAAAGTAAAACGTTACGTGTACTAGCATCACATAGCGTTTATGAATTTTCTTAATTTTATTTTTAATTAAGTTACAACTAGTATTAATTATAAATCGGTAAATCGTAACATTCAATACAAGCGTGTATCATTTTGGGTTCAACAAAAAATTAATTTATTAATAGAAATATTTAAAATTAGTGAAATTAATAGAAATATATCAATGAAAATTGAGATTTTATTTTTATAAAATGTAAATAATGTTCCCTCCACATGTACATTAAGGTAAGTTTTTACGTTATCTGTTACCTAAGTAGCGTGAAAATTTACGTTAACGCATATATTCGATTTAAAATAAATAAAATATGAAAAAGAAACACGCATAAATTGAAAAGATTTTATAAGCCGTTAGAAAAGAATAGAATGCGAAAATTGTTCAAATAATTTGATGACAAAAGACATTGTCTGTGTTTCTTCGTCCTGTGAATGTGAACTCACCACCATGAGTCGGTGATGGGCGCGAGCAGCAGCAAGCATGCGGCAATGACAACCGGACGCATCTCTCGTCGGACATCACTGCCCGATAACCTCACCCCCAACAATAGCCTCTCTAAACCTTACTAAGCACATACTAATCCTATTAAAACGCTGAAAATTATCTAGTAAGTTCTTTTTTTTCCCGCGATAAGTTCTCGTTCGATTTTGTAATGTGTCTCGAAAACTGTACCGAAATTTCGCGGCGTATTGCGTGAGTGGATCCCTGTCGGCAGGAGCTCCCAGAGCAGACTGACGTTCACCTGTGCGCCCACCCCGGCGCACGCGCTGCGCAAAACGATTTTCGCGCTATTTTGACTAATATTTAACGGATTAGGCTTTAAGTTATTAGAAATGTAAAGCCTGATACACTACAATCCGCTATCGAGAGCGTGGTGTGGGCGATTTGATATATTAACGCACAGGGGCGACCGACGGGGGCCCCAATAATCGAGTCTCGAGATATAATTAAATACGCGACTTGTTGCTCTTTCAAAAACTCATGTTTGTAATACCAATTTAAAAACTGATCGAACTTCTAAATTCTGTTAATTACCAGTCCCGCGGCTACATTTGGCATTTATATCGGTGCCGTGGGCTAAAATTTAGTTACAAATTTTTTTTTTTGCATGCGTAACTTCATTTGTTGATATATGATGTGGCATGATATGGCCCTGCAGGCGATAATGACCTCAATGTTATCCAAGTAAGATTTTAAATTGTTTCCACTTAGATTGCCTGACGATTTGTTGAATGGTGTGGCAGGGATATGCATAGTTCCCATTGCAGCTCTTTCACTACGGTATTACTAATACTAAACAGACGCACACTGATTGGTAGCGAGTGATGGACAGTGAGGCGTACGGTACACATCTATTATTAAAAAACACGTGCGAAACGCTAATTGTGTTAAACAAACAATCGCGTGTACCATACACCTGACGGAACCCAACCTGCGCTGACAAATCTATGAAGCTTTATGCGACAGTAAAATAATAACAGAGGGTTTTTATTACCATAAAAACATATAAATATTAATAAAATATACACACTTATAGCGCATTTAAGTAAATCGAATAATTGTAAGGATTTTACATTAAATAAAATAAAACTTAACTGTACAGACTTTTAGCCGATTGTAATCATAAAAGACTGGCTCTACAATACATCGAGATCGTATTAGAATGAGTAATCAATTTTATCTTTTGACAATATATTGTTGGCGATCTCGAAATTACTATACAGGTAATAAAAATATTTTGAATTTGTATCAAATTTAAATGTTTTATTATTTTTTTCGTAGTTACAGAAAATTACAATTGAATATTGATAGTTCATGTACCATCTATATAGCAAATAAACACTTGTAGGAAATAAAAATGAAATAATTAATAAATAAAAATAGTCAACAAAAGCTTTTAGTTATTTTGAAAATATTATTGCTAAAGTTAATAAATATCAGTAGTGTTTAGTATTTCATGATTAAGTAAATTATAAATTGGTAACAGTTATTATATATAGTATATTTACATAATAATTTTTGACAATGTCTAAAAAGTTGTTAAGTTAACGAAAAACAGTAATATTGGCAAACTCAGTTGTATGTCGATGCAGTAAGTAAGTCGCTGTTAAGTATTTTTCCCTTATCTCGTCATCAATTTTCTCCTATCGATCGATTATAGTGAACGAGAAATTTGAGTGTTAATAATTCATCATTCCCGTAACAAACGTCCGTTTGGTCTAATAAAAGTTTCAAAAGTGAAGTAAGCCGATGCTTGATACGCTGCTAAAACGGCAGTTAAAGTGATAAATGTTTTTTATTGAACCGTTAACGTCAAAAGCGACGCTGGTAGTAAACACTCGGTATTTATGGCGCCACAAGTGTGTAGCGAAATCGATTGCGCCGTTAATTTTTTTTCTTTCAGTCATTCAGCACTTCAAAGCAGTTCGCATTGTTCACTTTTTAATTTTTCTTACTGTTTTTTTTCATTAGTTTTGATTGCCAGTCTCATTATGTAAACATTACGACGACTTGTTAACATTATTGAAATTATCGTATAAAAAACAATACTAAATAACCACTTAATTTAATAAGGGAAACAACTAAAAATGGTCCTTAAATTTGTTTAAGTTATGATATAGTTTCGTTATTGCACACTTTCTATTCTGCTCTACTCCATTATCTAAGTGGACAGGTCTAAATACAATTGGGCATTACTTCTGCCTTACGTACAATTCCGTTATTGTAAATTAATAAAGATAAATATACGAATATAATATTATACATGAACCATGCAACTATTGAACAGTTAATTCTAAAAACAATTAAAATTTCGCTTTGCCGACGAAATGGAAAACGTTAGGCAAATTATTTACAAACTTATATAATAACCACGTTTGAACGAAGTTCGTTAAATTTTCAAAGGAATATAACAGATACACTAACGGCACGTTTCTTTAAGCAACATCAAAGAATAAATACCACAATGCATTGTTTGACAAGAATTCGACAAAAGATATTTTCACACCACCTCGAATATTACGCAAGTCATATTATTCGACAACATTGTGCGTTTTCTCATAGTGGAAAAGCCAAGAGATAAGATTTGTTTATTTCATTTACCTTTCAATTAAATAATTCTAAATTTAATTGTATAAAATTAAATTAAAAAGTTTAATTAATGTTAAAGAGAAAATAAAAAGAAGAGATATTAACCATTCGTACTCAATTTATTTTTAAAGATGTTAGGCATCGACTTGTATTTATTTTTAGACAAACGATTTAAAATAATTTAGAGTGGTACAATTCGGCCCATTATATTTAATATAATTATAACATTTTTATTCATTGTAATTATTTACATTATGAAAAAAAATAAATAAAGAATGTCAGCTGTTAGTGTTGTCACCTCCAGTGTGATATACGAATGGAAAGACTTAAGTAATTCCATTTAAACATATTAATTTCTTAATTTTATTACATTTTTTTTTATATATGTCAATGATACTTAATTTTTATAACAAAGACAACACCAACATATAAAGCAAAAGTTTTCTTTATTCAATTACTCAGACCATTAGAATTATTTTATTAAAAACTCTATTCATGAATATCTCTACATTTATTGTATTAAAAATATTAATTCGATATTATTTGTTCTAAACAGCTTTTTATTACTTTACAATATTATAATCGTTAAAAAAAATCTACAGCTGTTTCCGGTCGCTCTAGTATATGCAATTTTCAATATGGTCATCGGAAAATGTTTGTAATAACGTTTTTTACAAATCGCAAAAGATTATAAAATTCTAATATAATTTTTTTTTGTTAACACAGTTATGGCATATGTAACTTCAAATATCTTTAAAGAAGATGTATTTTCTTGCTTACAGTAAAGGTACAACATGTACATTATGGATTAGGTTAGTTTTTTTATCAGTTATGGGCTAACACTTGACCTCGATTAGCTACTATGTAATTGTATTTTACAATATGTATTGCGGACAGGCCATTTTGTATTTTTCTAAAAAAAATAAAAGAACAATTTACGATTTACAAAATAAAATACTATTATTATATTTTGTAAATAATCGGTTAAAAATAAATAAATATATCGGTTCAAGTAAAAACACTTGAAACGAGATATTTTTTTAATTTCATATAAACTAGCGACTGACCACAAATACGAGATCGGAAGCGAGGACGGTGATAAATCGCGCTAGTTTAATATAAGTTTATTGACTTTCTGTTAAAGAGCGCTCACATCATAACTGTCATATTGTCATACTATAAAATATCAGTTATTCAACATTATACAAATATAAATATGCTATCGATGACTAACATTCGTAATATAAGCATCTCCCAGCAAGAAGCGGGTCTTCACACAATACCGTAGGCACTTATCACGGCAAACTAAATAGCCCACTTGGGCGCTCAGCTCTAGAATGCAAAGGGCTAACACTCGCGAGCAAACAAAACGTCTCGAGTGCCCTCTAGAGTTAAAACGATTCCGATGTCCAACTGGAACGCTCCAAATTTTTTGCCACTTGACCATAAAGCTAACTAATCGAACCATCGATATATGTACTTGAGTTCTGCTGCTCACCTCCTTCGTTGACCACACAGATTGAATAAGGTTTTTTTTTAATTAGTAACATTTACCTCAAATGACTTTAATAAAATGAAAGTATAACGGATATATGAAATATTAATGAGCATAAACTAGAATATAATCAACTGTTTTTTTAAATACTTGTAAATATATACTATATCTGGTGAACAAATTTTTAAATTTTTCAAAATCTTTTAGATCTTCCTTTGTCCTATAACGACAGGGTAATCAAAAAAAATGTTTTATAACAAATTTAGAAAATTTATTGATTTATTAATACATAGCATTAATAGAATATAAATTTATTACATCATCACGGAATTTTTTTAAACATTTTTTTTATATATTTTATATAATTAGTGAAAAAGAAACAGAAATACTATGGTTACATACATACATTCTTAGTATGTGTAATGTATGCCAAAAGAACCGGTTCACTTAATATCGTATACCGGTGTTTACAGATTAAATAAGTCATCCGAAAAAAATATTGAAAAAGGAAGTAGTAATGACTTAATTAATTTACTCTTGACCGGCAACATTTTAGAGTAAAAACTTTCTTTTTAAACCATTCTAAATAATTTTTATTGGCATGTTTTAACTAAACTAAGAACAGTTCATTATAATAAATCAATATTTATAGCAAAGAACTGTCAATAGCGGAGCGTACCTGTGAAGGGAACCTTAAGATGATATGTTCTATAAAAATACCAATTAATGGCGGGCTCACCCAACGGAAAATGTCTAACAAATCAATTAAAGTAATGCAAAGAATTCATTCACCTTGTAGAGACGTCTCTCATTTATTTAGATATCGACAATCTAAATGAAGTTTTCATTAGTAATCACTTTATCGTTTTCTTATAAATATGAAAAATATATACAGCAGTTTATAAATTTCTTAAAATACATTTTTACTCGATTTATTTACATTTTGATATATTAAATGCAGCTGTTTTGGTGATCATGTTTCGCTGTATATTATTAATGTTTACGCACTAACGATTTAATAAATCATTTTTTTTTAAACGTATACATATCAATAAATAACTTTAAATCGATATTATGTTGTGAATAAGCACAGCACTAATGCTATCTCGTCATCGATTAAAACATTTTGATTAGCTTTCATCTTACGAGCAATGTCATAATCTGTGATCTAACTGTGACGTTAAAATGAACTCAAATCGTCCCGTCCATACGGATCTTTTTTGCGTTGGGATGTTAAATTCCATACATTAGACGCTTTATATGTTACTAGATAGCCTGTGATACAATGAGACACGATGCCACCCCAGTCAAGTGACTTTGCAGGAATGGAGTATCGATAGTGATCTGCGATGTTCGCGTCGATACGTACCGCCGCAGCGGACACCCGACAGCCCTATTGAAGTCGTAAGCTTGACGAAAAATTTAATGAATTGTGACTTATAATGGCGCGTGTAGAGAGGATATGGGCCGCGGACAGTCTAATGGAAGGACAGTGAAGATGTGATCGGGACTGTCTTGTAGATTCATTTCGTTATTTACTTTTGTTTTTTTTTCTGTTTTCTTGCCGTCAAACTTGTATTATAAGACTGAACCGCGATTTATTCATACTGCATATATTTCTTGTATTTGCTATTTTTAAATTCTTCATTATGCTACTTCGCTTGCGTTCATAGTAGGAATCATTTCGCTTGCTTGTAATATGGTAGTCCTGGGGTCCATTTAAGTAATATATTTCGGATGGTGGTATTTTGAACGCGTCTGGCTTGCTACCGTCAACGTAACTGCCGCAATGACGGCATTGTGTTCCGGCAGTCATCATTGTGGGAGCCAATATTCCGGACGGACACGCTTCACCACGAAATAAAATACATATGTATGTATTAACATTTAACGATATTCGACGGAATTGCATAAGTGGTATCGATAACATAATCCATTTGTCGACCTACATAATCTGTTATTACAGATCAAAGGAGATGTTTGTGTCGGCAAAACGTTATCGAACATGTGTTTACGTTAGCTTAGAAATGCCCACGTCAGATGCTATGACAAGACTTTTGATACAGGCGAAGCGTTTGTTAAGAGATATCACATTTACGTGCGGCCTGTAAAATTTGCACGCCAGAAATCGGTGCCAGTTCGATGTGTTATCATCAAATGTATGAAACAGTTATTACGGAATAAACTTTTCTTCTAATACCGTTCTCGGTATTGTTAGTAATAAATTTAATAAATTCGATATTATGATTTTAGTAATAGTTAGCAAAGTTGTACTAATTAAATGTTTGAATAATACGGAATTGTAATCCTGTTGCAATTTGTGAAACTATTACAAAATTTTATACGTATATTTATTGCATATTAGTTAAAGCCAGTCTAATGAGTTAAAGCGTCAGTCATCAGCAGTTTAGAAAAAGTTAATTTAAACAAGTTCATCTTAATACGTCCTATTACGTGGACATTTAATTTTACTTTTCCAACTTGCTGACGACTATTAATTAAACTGATTCAATAAACCTTAATTAATATTTATAAATATGCGTGTATATTATAATATTATTTTTATAAAATCTTTAATGTAAACAAGATTATAATTTTAAATCACTCAATTCATTAATTCGATATTTAACATGTATAAGTGTAAGTACATATAATGTTTTTGTTGTGTTAATTATTAATGAAATGATTTGCAGGAAAATTATTAAAATATTCACTTAAACAAATAGACAGTGAATTAACGTAGTGATAAATTATTTTATGTTTGTGATTTGTTATATTTACGCTAATATATATAATAAATTAAAAAAATACACTCGGAAAAATTTAAAAATGTAACATCAACGCTGACTTGAAGCATCGTCACTTTAGGAAATCTGCAATCTTTGTCCATGTTCTGGATCATGCCTACAATTATATCACTTTTGAAACGCGAGAAATACAGGCGAAATAATAATGATTCCTATTAAAAATAATATTGTAGGCTAATAAAATTTAAAATGAAGAACATACTAATTTCAATCGAGAAAGAGGTTTAATTTCACCACCAATTTGGAATCCTATTACTACCCATTTAGCAAAGAATACCATTGTAAAACTTTAAGGCACGGTTACTTACACTGCTTATCAAGTAGAAATAATCATCAACACAGTAAAATTACCTTAGTAAAGTACTTATTAAAAACTGTAAGTACTCCGTGATAACTATGACATCAGAACATCAGTCACCTTTGTTATGCCGTGACTAAGGGTACAGTAAAGCACTAGAAACGTCAAGAATTATATAGTTAAATACTAAACACGATAAAATCCGTAAATTTTAGTTTTATCCAATGTTTTTATAGTTGCCAACCATCGGATTGAATTGTGAAATAATTAGTGCCCCATTAAAAACGCTCATTTACAACGCGTGATAAATATTTACGAGTTATTGTTCGTTGATGCCGCGAAAGAAATTATGGATATACTGAAATAAAAATATCAACTTTAATTATGTATTAATTATCGATAAATCCAAAAGTTTAATTTAAACAAAAAATATATTTCTCCGAATAACAGATTTCGCTAATTCATGGGCAAAAATCAAAATAATTATACACTATCTTTAATTTGTATTTTTTCTTGTTATTATTTTATTATTTTTTATTCTCTGTTATTCATTTTACGCACCCTTTATTTATATTTATCTCTGCTCAACCTTAAGATAGACTGGCAGAGAATGCCATTTGGCATTAAATCCACCTCATGTACAAAAAAGTACATTAAACCTTAAATAAATAAATTATCAAATTACATAAAAATCGGATGTTAGCAAAAATCGGTGCATTGTTTGCGCTGTGAAAACATTTGCACAAAGCTACGGTCACATTATCACGATCAATTTATCTATCTATCCATCTATATATATACATATATATATAAAAATTAGCAAAGTTGCTTTGTTAGTTAATGATGGTAGGTTCCTGTTGCCAAAGACCGAGAGAATATCTTGAAAGCGGCTGTTTCAGCTGTTAATATGTATTGAGAGGAGTAGCTAATAAATTGCTATAATATCGAACCTTAATATTTCACATGTTAATGCAGTGAGCTCAACGTTGCGAATTATGTAAATAACCTAACTAGCATTTACCATCAGGTCAATATCTTTCTCATTTCATCGCTTTATGAGTTTATATGTCAGGCCTCACGTACTATCATGAGAAAATGCTCACTTCTTTGCTACGTAAAAGAAAATGCTCAATGTTACTCAACACCTTCCTCCATATTTGATGTTATTTTTCAAGATGTATTAAAACCTAGTGAAATAAAAACAATCATTCACGATATTTACTTACGTTAAATTAATATTAGGTAACGTATTCAGCGTACCTGATCGACCTATACTTGAGAGTTAAACGTCTGGCAATATGCCTGAAGTAATTATAAACTATAAGCTGTGTTGCGAACATCTAGTATACCTTCACCGTGAACGCCTCATTAAATATATGGCACAGAATATATTTATATTACAGAGATGTTTCACTGTTCATGATCTACAATATATTTCTATTGTATTACTTATTAAACATATCTTAATAACTGTATAAAATGTCTTATAATTTAAAAAAATATCGTTTTTATTTAGATTGTTCTTTTTTAAAGAGTATTTATTACATATTCCGCGCAATTCTTACTTTATCTTAAAGAAGTTTTTGTACGTTGTGTACAAAAAAGTTTCATTTGTAACAGCAACACATTTAAGTCAATGAATAAAAAATTAAATAAAATCATGTGCATTTGTTTCTGTATTCATTTCGACCATCTTTTTGCTTGAAAAAATATTAATAACTGAAAAATTTAGAAAACTTTTTAAAGGTAAACTAGCCTGTATACGAGAACTTTTTCCTACCTATTTCTGAATTTACACGTCCATTTCTTTCAAATAATAAAGAATGAAATAGAATTAAAGTAAAGATTTTTATAATTAAATGAACTTGAAAACATGATAGAGTCTTATCCATCGTATTACAACGTCAAAGACTAACGCAAGACCGCGTTAAAACAACGGTGCAACGAACGCTAATAATAATTTCTTAATAACTAACGCATAATATTTTATTAGTCCCAGTTCGCGGTGAAATGAGTTAGTTAATTAGTTGTGTTTAAACAATGGTGGTTGTCCCATTGAGCGTGCTTCGGTTTATGTGCGGTTAATTAAATAAATGAAATGCGAATATGGCGAATGAGTTTGAGAGGATATTCCTAATAGAAGCCGAATAAATGTAACGTTTGTTATATAGTTTATTTGCTACGTTATCTATTGCACATTTTTGTGAGGAACATTTTGTAAAAGAAGATCATAATGTATACTTTTGCCTGTCGAACTTTGGTCTATAGAAATTTTCGTTTTGCACAAAGGTCTAAAATGATATGGTTATTAAAACTACAAAAATTAATGACAGGCTGCTTTGTGTAATATATCGTTAACACTAGATTTACTGGACCAGAAATTCTATCTGGACGACTCTATATAAGAAGTTACGTATACTGATAAGCGTTTGATATTTTTATTTTTTTTGTACCGCCTCTGGCAACATTGTTATTGCGAAACAGGAAAAATATAAATGCAATAATGAATAAAACTAATACAGATGGGAAAAGAAAACAATAAAAATGTGTCGGTAAATCTAGTGTTAAAGGCTATAATATCAGCTGTAATTTAGCGATAGTAATGATGATTCTAAATCAGGTTTCTCATCTCTAGCACTTGTCATAATAAAGGTCTGTTACCTTCCCAACATTCTTTTTTTTATTTAAGTGCTCTTTATTGTTTAAATATAATATACTACACCAGAGATTTTTTATGTGCTATGGACACATGGCTCTCACAAAAGTGACTGCTGAACCACAGTAATGCTGTTATTGCAAAAAGGTTGACATAATGGGCGATAACTAGCCAGGCGTGTTGGAAAAACTCTGCAACTATCCAAACTTAACTACTTAAAACGAACTCAGGACTTCCATGGCACTGACACTGTAAGACACTGCGTCACATTTGTATTCAGATATGCTATTTAAATTATTTATTTTTTTACGCAACCAATTTTTCAATGAATCCAGCGAAACAGGTAGCCAGGTATTGACACATTTGCTTATTTAATTGGTGACTAACCAATCGAAAAGCTTCGGTATTTATCGGCGAATTCTGTTAATTTGTTCCATTCCCATGGGCCGGTGGAGCCGTTGGGGAAGGCTGCGTTCTCATGTCACCTACCGCATTCACACACATTCGGCACGGCTGGAATTTGTCGATGCCTGTTCAGTGTTACACATTTTGTATTTCCTTAACGAAATGCTAACCTATTTTAAAACGAATCCTACCGGAAATTTATAATAGGTAAAATACCCTTAACTGTAATTTGTCCGGTCTGTTTTATTGTTATATAATAATTACTATAATAACTGTTGTTCGCGCTTTTTTAAATTATAATTAATGATTTAATTTGATTCAATTTGAAAGATATCGATCTACGATTACAATCGTTTCATTTCAGTTTAAAAAAGTTCATGAATAATTAATTTTTTTATTTACTACAAAAAATAATAATTGCCATAATAATAATACAGACCTAACGTCTAATGCGCTAATGGTAAATATCATTCTCGTCTGGGCGAGGTGTGATAAATAATGTAAACGTAAAAGTGAGGAAAATACACTTTAATGAATAATAGATTCACAAGCTCTAAGTTACTTTCTAAATGACATAGCACTACGTAACTAGTAAGATAAAACAAACAGTATATATAACAGTAAGTTTATTCTGTACATTTAAAATTGAAAATCCTGCCTGATTCACTGACTGACCACAGCAACGCTCAGCCCAAACCTCTGATCCCGGTGACATGAAATTTGGTGGTTATTTCATCACGATGTATACGTATCACTCAAGAGACGATTTTTTGAATTCCACCTAAGCTAAGGGGGAAGGGGAAGGTTAATTTCCGAGTAGATGGTCTCCAAAATTGGTACATGTGTTAGAGGTGTATTAATCTTAATTTTAAATAAAAAAATACCAGATCCAGAGCAGCGAGTGAGTTATAGCTAATCATTGATATATTTTTGAGAAAAAAATAAAAACATTTTTAATTACAAAAGAAATTGAAAACTATTTCAGGATCCAAAAATACCATAAAAAGCGTGCACTGCCCGGGAATCGAACCCGGGTCGCAAGAATGGGAATCTTGCATGATACCACTACACCAGCAGTGCTCGATAAATATGTTTAAATCTATGAATTGTTGATTTCCTATTTTATAATAGTTATTTTACAATTGTAATAGTATTAATAATGTACCTTCGCTTATAACCACCTTACCTACAGTCTCCGCATAAAAATGTAAATAAAATTCTATCATTAGCATTAAAAGTATTGAATAAAATTATAAATAGAAACAAAATTAAGATTTTGTCGCTCAATTAAAAATTATTTGCTGTATTAACGTGGACTAAAGTTTAAAAAAAAGTATTATCTTTTCACTTTCGAAAAATAAAATTAGAACCTAGAGCAGAAGTAACACGCCGCCTACACCCCAAACGTAAGGAAAGCATACCGGACGTTAGATGTAAACACAAGTATCCAACGCTAGTAATAAAAACGCTGTAAAATTTTGATGTTCCATTCAACATCAGCTATCACGCTCGCACTTACTAGTATACAACATCTCCGTCTCACTCTTCGCCTAAGAATGGCTCGGATTATTATCAATGTACTTTACACAAAGCAGAAGTTCCGAAGTACGTCTGACAGTAATGTGACTTTGAAAGTAAATCGTGTAGCTTTAGTGTGTGATAAGTGGCATGCATATTAGGTGTCAAGTGATAAAATTAATAAACGGGGATGTGGATTGCATCGGAGCTAGGAGTTAACGACATGATATTTTCACTTTGAACTTATCATTATAAAAAACGATTACAAAGAAACATCTATCTAAATTATAACTAGCCTGGTCATAAATACTGTTACATAAAAACTTTTTTTTTTTCAACTTTTTGATTATTTTGAATTTGGAACACGCTTATTATTTTAAAAATATCTTTTGATTTCGCGCCGTTGCACATATTTTTTCGTGATCATTATAAAATTATAATATGTGATAGAGTGATAAAGAAAATAGGATTGCAGTGATCGCCTTGCACAAAGTGAGTATGGAGCCATCGGTCCTATTCCAAACACTTCAAAAGCTTGGTATCAGCAGTACACTGCCGGTCAAAAGTTTGAGACCACCTTGAAAAAATTACAATATTGAATAAAACTCCAAAAATTAGTGCTCTACAAATTATTTAT